>MU187578.1:56011-72556 GCA_016904865.1 Pissodes strobi | reverse complement strand
GTCTAAGCTCTAAGATGGTTATACACGAGGTTGGTGAGACCCATGATAACATAGTGACTTGGTGGGAAAGGGGGAAGCTGTCAAGTGGGGTACCTGTGCTTCACGGGAACTACAAACTCAGCTTCAACGGTCGCTCTAGAGGTATTAATAGACCTACCACCAATGCACATTTACATACAAGAAAAAGCTAGGTCGATAGCTCACAGATTGGTGCAAGGACCAGCACCAATAAACAAGAGATAGCGCTAACAACGAAAAAATGCTGAAGGAGATTAGGGCAAACTATGTGTTAGACATGACAGATTACACCACTCCAACATACAGGTTTAAAAACAATTTTAAGATCGTAATACCAGAAAGAAATGACTGAAAAAAGGCCACCTATAGATGAGGTAGTCTGAAAACAGGGAGAGCCACAATATATATTTCAGTTCGCAGTGGCGGACAGGCCATTCTCGAAAACTCCCAAAAAAGTCTAACTTTATCTACTAGGCAGGACGTTAGATCAATCTTGGGAGTAAGTTTTTGCAAGAAGCGACACTGAGGGCAAAGAAAGGAAGAATTTTCGTTCCTAATATCCTAAAAAGAAACCCTTCAAATACCCCCGTGAGTGAAGAAAAGAGGGCTTCTGTTACTAAAAATTCGAATATACACATTTCCACTCTTTTTTGATCGTAATAGAACAAAGGTCCATAAAGGAAACTTTGGCATATGGTTTGTTTCTTTGCTATTTCACATACGTCCTATTGATGAAAATAGCGGAAGAGAAATCACTTTGCCTCCGTAGAAAGAAAAAAATGAACAATTTCTTCAAATAAGATGTAATAGACTTACATCCTCTAAGGAAAATGTAGAATTTATTTTAATATTTACCTATGTCGTAATCTTCTTTTGCGCGATCCATATAATACAACTTGGTAGACGACATCGATTGGGCCTCGACTTCTTCAGGATCTATAGTGTCCCATTTGGAAGGTACAAAGTATTCTTGTTTAATCTATTTGTTTAAAATAAATAAAACATTATATAAATCAATAAATTAATATTTTAGTTGTATTAAGAATAATAGGAAATACCTATAGTGGAATATTGATTCTCAGAGTATTAAACGACAAATGTATCATTTACTTAAAGAGTTGGAAAACGCGGTTATTATGACTTTGGAATGATCATAATGGCAACATGGCTTCCCTGTAACGTCAGAAAAGCAATGCCCTAAGAAATGGAATACTTGTACTCTAGTATTTGGTTGGAAAATCAAAGTTCTTTTCTATATATTAGCATTTGCCCGATTCAATCATCAAGGAAGGTTTTGAATGAATCAAATTTGAAAAGTGAAACTTGGGATCGAGTAATGGTTACATAAATGCTACATTTTAATGTCAAATTGGTAAATAGGAAAGATGACCGCTAGGCGCCATTTTCAAATAAAGCTTTAAATGGGAACCACTTGCATTACACCACTTTGAACTCTAAGCGCGTACTATATTATAAATAATTATAATAGAATTATTCTAGAATATTAAGTCAGTATCTTCACTTAATACAAAATGGCGGCATTGTGAATGCTACTAAATAAAACAAAACACCTTACGCATTTATAGTTCAAAAGCTGCTGGAAATAAAGACCCTGTACTGCTTACTTTTACTTCACTTTTAGATTGCTTTATTGTCACACAAGAAATTACAATTATCGTCGATAAAGCTTCTAATTCTACTTAACCAAAATATACTATGATTAGAGGAAAACTACTCTCTAACAGAAAGTCAAGACCCCGGCTAGGAGAGTCAAGATCATGACGACACTAAAGTAGATAGCAAATAGGTGCGAGAGAAAACAAACAGACGGGATAATACCAGTGCTTTAGAGAATAGACCAACACTAAACCATACAGTAAATTAAAATGAATACAATAAATAATGTCAAATCATAAAATAAATAAATCAACAGACAATCCAACATCCAACAGTCACCACAATTCACATTCAAACACGCGCACCCACACACGCACACATCAAATAAAATTAATAATTTAATTATTGGTAATAAAAGCAAAATGCAAAGGAACATACACTACCCAATATAGTAAAACAATTATGCATTACGAGTCTATAAACAATCTTCATAGTACTCGGAGAATGTATAGTACCCCTTAGATAATAACAGCAATAGGGTCCTTGAGAATTCCCTATCAAGAAACTAACTGGTATGGGCAGCTGCAGCGAACGAGTTTGTCTGCTACTATAAACTGTATCTCTCATCCAATTCATTATTAGACTTCCCGTATGCCAAGCAACCACTCTTTTATATAAATATGGGCGTTAAGGTCAGAATTCTGTGCTCTAGTGTCCTCCATGGTCCTCTTGGCTTGGCGTTACACATATACCTTAAGGCTCTTTTTTGCATAATAAATAACATATTGAGCAGATATTGGCTTGTGTTTCCCCAAAAACAAATCCCATACCTCAGGCCAGGATCAATAAGTGCAAAGTAGCACTTCCTAGCACATGGTACTACAAGCTCCCTGGAAATAACGCTTAAAGCATAACAACCCCTTGCCAATTTACTACACAGACCCATAATATGGGTTTGAACCAATAGTTTTTTTTTTATTAATATTTAATCCCAAGAATTTTGCATTATCCTGCTTCTTTATCAAACTGTTGTTCAACTGGATATCTCTAAAAGTAACATTTGTTTTTTCAAAATTAAAAGTCAGCAAGTTTGCGTTACACCACACAAGGTGACAAGACAGACATCACGACTAACCATTTCAGTCAAATCCGCATCAGCACTACCATCTCAGAGACTCGTAGTATCATCTGCGAAAAATGTGAACTTGCCTCTCTAGTAGGTATGCCAGAAATGTCATTAATATACACAAGCAACAAGATGAGCCTCAACACTGAAGTATACCTGTGTACACATCTGATTCTCGAGACATGTCTCCCCCAAGCGATACCCGATATAAATAAGACTTAAACCACTCCAAAAAAATCCCCCTAAATCCATAATTTACAAGCTTTTACAACAGTTTTCCATGATCAACGTAGTCAAATGCCTTTGTCAAATCACAGAACAGTGCCGCAGCTACTCTGCCCCTATAAGAACGAAACATAATTCTTCCAGAAACGAAAAGATGGCATCATTGGTGCCCTTACCCTCCTGAAACCCGAATTGATCAGCACATAAGATTTTTTTTATTTAGGAATAATAACCCTCTTAGTTTGACCAGTTTTTCAATAATTTTGGCCAGAGTAGATATAAGAGAAATGGGTCGGAAGTTAGAAGGGATCCTACTATCACCCTCCTGATGTATAGGAAAAACTATGGCTTCTTTAAAGGATACCCTCGCAAAAACGAATGGGTAGTAGCATTAACTAGTGCATCCAAAGCCGACGCTGGCAACTCAGAAAATATTTTAATTGATATGTCGTGGGACCCAGATGCATTTATATTTCTGATATCACGAAATAGACCGCAAAGCTCCTCAGAATCTGTTGGTTGTAAGAAAAAGGTATCCCGAATTGAATTTTCTCTCATAAACTGAGACACTAACCATTGATTTTTCTCGACAGATCACGATGGGCTGCAATATTGCAGTAGTAGTCATTTAACATTGTGTAGTCGTCCATACTAGTGGGCGCATTTCTTCCACAATTAGTGCCACGAAGATAATTATTAATTCGCCAGCTTTCTTACTGCCTATTAGAATCAGAGGATATTCTTACACTACAATAACTTTTTTGGCTTCTTTTATTACCATCCTATATATACTTCTATACTTACTTAGAAATGAGGCAATTTAAAAAGCATATTTGCGAATAGTATGCAAAGAACGCATATTTTTTGCTGACATTTTAATTCCTTTGGTTATCTAGGACGTTCTATTCTTATTCTTCATAACTCTAATAGGAGATTATGTATCAAATATTTTAATCAAAGATACATGAAATTCACTTAAGTTAAATATGCCAGTCCAAGCATTTCGAAGACAAAGTTCCTTAAATTTATTAAAATTACGTTTGCTGAAAATTCTGCCATACTTTTTGAGTGGCCTGGAAAGGGATATTACATAATACTGCTTCAGGGTCAGCAAATCCTGAATTAACATGCAATTTTAGATCACGTGACTGAAGGAGATAACATAATCATTGCATGTGCGGCGAGTTTATGTTGTTTTAATTAATGTTAGAGTCACCAGTTAAAATCAACTTAAAATTAGCCAATAGTGGCCCAAGTCTCTCCAAAAAGACAACCTCGCTACGGAGGTCCGTATAAACAAATTATGTATAGTTGGCACATAATGATTTTTTTCGACGAACATTTTCAAATACAGTGATGTCAATATTTCGGCGAACTTTTGTTATCCTTTGACGTACATCTAGAATAGAAGCATGTTCCATTTCGCTAGTAATATCAAATTCATTTACTTCCGGGATGTGTGGATGATCTGGTGGTTTCTTGTTATCAACGCTACCTGTTACTGTTACTGTAAACTTAGCTACAAGTTCCCTAAGATATTTTCTACTGCAGATTTCAGTCTCGTGAAAATTACGCGTTGTGCCATAGATACAATGGTATTCCAATGGGCGAGAATTGGCCATTTTAAAGACACTGCTTAAAACCGAAATCCCCAACTAAAATATTCTGCCCAGATAGCACTAACACATTCGTCAAAATGTTTTTGTCGTTGTCAACAATAAAAGGTGTTTGAGCCTGCTTTTATTCTGAATTTACGTCAAAGGATAACAAACGTTTGTCAAAATATTGACATCACTGTATTTAAAGTAAATATGTTCTATATTGTTGTGGAGGATTCATTCTTACCCTGGAATTGATTGCCTTTGGCTCCACAAATGATTGAAATTTTGTTTGGATTGTTATAGAGCCACTTCGGCCCCGGCTCAAGGATGTAAACTGCACAAGTGCAAGTTTAGTGACCCTAATGAAATGTGTACCTAGTTTCGTCGATTCGGTGTCTATTCGGACACCGTTTTCAAGAAAAGCAAAAAACTAAAAATGAAAATGGTTAGCAAATACAATAAAACAGTAAAAAGCTCTTGCAGATTGTCAGGCTTTTAAACTATCAACGACCAGCAGGCAGCGCTTGGCCCAGCTTCCGAACTGAAGTGCTGAATTCTTTGGAACAATTCCACCATCTCTTCTTCGTTGTTAGTTAGAAACGTCGTGTCGTCTGCATAACGCAAGTTTGATATTTTTCGACCTCCCACCGATACTCCTCCATTCGAGTTGTGAGTTGCCTTCCTTATAATCCATTCGCCATAAATATTAAAAAGCATCGACGAGAGTATACATCCTAGCCTGACACCCTTACCTACATTGAAGTTCCTGGATATGTTATTTTCTATACGGACCTATGATGTATTGTTGACATAAGTATATGTTTTTTTATGAGAACTGTCAAATGTGGGACTCCCATCTCATCCAATATCTGCCACAGCAGGTTCCATTTAACTGTGTTAAATGCTTTGGTGTAGTCCAAGAAGCAAAAGATTGACATATTGAATTCATAGAATTTCTCTATCATTTGCCTAACATTTATTAGTTGGTCACGAGTTCCTCTGTCAGGTACAAAGCCGGCCTGCTCTGGAGGTATCTGCGGGAGAAGAAATGATTTTAGACGTTCTTGGCATCACTTTGCTGGCATGGCTAATGTGCTTAATTGTTCGGTAATTGTTGCAGTCATTCCTATCTCCCTTTTTGTGTACCCTGATTCAGTCCAGTCATTTGGACATTTACTGGTTAGCCATGTGTAACACGTTTTTCTTATTAAGGTTAGCAAGTAAAGATTTCATTTAAAAACAAACCTAGCATCGGAGAGTCGTGTTACAAAGCCCGGCCCAGGTAGTGGGGTCGTAGAGCCGCCACCAGTTTTTCCCAACTGAACTGGAAAAGCTCCGCTGGTGTTGTACGGGGTTACTAGGAAAGCTTAACAAACAAAGAAACTCAATCCCTAACTTAATAAAGAAAACACAACCTAAAATTTAAGGAACAATCTATTTGCTACTAAGTTCTTTTTTTTTAATACAGCAACAATCCTACAGTAAAACTGCAAGTTAAAGACAAAGGAATGTCAAATGACTATTAAATTAACTAATAATTGGTACAATATGGTGATTGTATGGAGACCAATTCTGTTGTTAACACTCGGTACTGTATGCCTTACAACTAAATGCGCTAAACACTACAATCCGAAGTGATCACTTTGATTTTACCTAAGCTAATTACATATATGTATGCGTGCTAGTAGCTGCACCAATTATAAATGTAGCGATAATAATATGTATTGATAAATGACCACAATAATTATATCAATCGACTAGATAAACAAATTAATAAATGAAGAATAAAATTAATGAGAGCTATCTTAGAACTTGGCGGTCAATGCTTGATTTATATTAAAAAAAAAATTATATCAGTCGGACAGAAAAATAAAAAATGAATAAATAAACTTAAGCTTCTGTACGATACCCCTTAGATCCGAACTCTGGTGGAGGCGCCGGGCACCAGTTGGTACTGCTATGGCACTGGCCCCGAGGGTGAACTAGCAGAGGACTCGGCAATAAACTTGGCCTGGAGATAAGACTTGTAACCACGTAATAGAATTGGCCCGGAGATAGGACCCAGTAATAACCCAATACGCATTAGGCAAAGCCCCCTTATTTTAATGAAAAAACTATAGCCCCCCTTGCATAAATATATATTCTTTATAAAACAAATTCCCCCAAAAATGTTCAATGGATTTTCAATGATCATTAGCAAATAAAAGAAATACTAAGGTACAGATAACTTGAATATAAAAGAGATAAGTATGAATCACCCCTAAAAGAAAATATAAACTTCCCCATAAGATCAAAACTAAAGTCACATTAAAATAAAAATTCAGATTTGATAAACTGGAGTAGATAAGATAACACATGGGATGCAAAGCAAATGGTGGACGATGCACAAAAAAGGTTAGCACAGATAGCAATTAAATCGTTAATTTAGACAAAAAAAACCTCCGTCAAAAGCGGAATAGTTATTGCTACACAATAACTATCTCGCTTTTTGACGGAGGGTGGCTAGAGAGTCGACGGACAAGCTATAGAAAAAAAATAATTCCAGAGAAAATGCTTACCTAGTGCAGTATTTAGATCCCGATTAATCGGTCGTGTCAAAACAAATAATAAATAGAAACCAACGCAATATCCACAACAAAGGGCAGTATAAAATTACACTACTAAATGTTGAGTCACTATGACAGCATTAAAGCAAACCTTCTTTTCGCCTCGAAGGGTATTTCTAGAAGAACCAAATCCTCAGTTGTCCATTTGTCTTTTTTACTTCTACGAGACTAGAGGGAGGAAAATTGTAGGGCGGAGAAAAATGTCTAACGAGACTAACAATTCGATACGAGGAATAATTCTAAGATAATAAACGACTAAGTTCTCGTTTATTATGGTGGTAAAACGACGGCGGGTGCCACAATTAATGCGCTGAAATTAAATGGTTCAAGAAATACTACAAAATTTCCCCAAACGACGTGATAAACTTTTAAAAATCTAAATCGACAGCAGCAATTATGGGAAATAGCACATTCCTACTACCCAATGCTACCAATCGAATATTACAAAAGTTACAACCGGTCGCGTGGAAAGATAAATATGTAATTCCAAGCCAGGCAGCGGTACCAAAAAGTTATGAAATATCTGCCGGAGATTGAAATAAAGCAAATCCGGGGGTACCAAAAAGTTATGAAATATTCAAACCGAAAATAAAATGTGAATTTGACGAATCTAATGAAGCCTAAAAGCAGGTTTGATTAACAGAATTCTTAAAAATATAAATCGGTTTGCTGGCCGTTCTACGGTAATGTAATGTAAATTAAGCAAAACTATCCTAATAACAATAATATCCTATTTTAGTGATATGACCAAACCTAGGCGATCTGTGGTTCGGTTATCAACTAAAATAAGTATAGTCACAAAGTGTTATAAAAGCTAATACAAATATATTGTTTACCTAAATTTAGAATAAAATTAATTTACATTAATAAATGCGGCAATTTTAAGCTTATTGGCAGCAAATCGAATTAATAAATTTAGAATTAATTAACTGACGAGTATTGACTTCTTTTCAATAATACTGCCAATTTTTTTTGCTAAATGCATTATGGAATGGAATTTAAAAATATTTTACACTGGTCAAATCGAACTGTTACACATGTTTTGTTACATATTTGATGCATTATGCCGATTCCCACGTCACCCGCACTGTTTAGAATTCACAACCCCTCCCCCCCTCCCCCTCCCCAATATTATCATTTCCAGTTGCTCAGTGATTTTTTAGTTTATTGACTGCAGCTTCAACTTCACTACGGATGATGGGGGGCTCTTTAAGGTTGAGCATCGTTGCCGCTGTAGTTGTGCGAGGACCTTCTTCAATATTGACGCCATCTCTCCATGATATTCCTATTATCTGTGAGTGTCCGCCTCTTTTCGTCTTTCACTGGGAGATATCGTGATTCAAAAGTTCTTGCCAACATATTCACTTTCTTAAAGAGATCTTTATTTTCGTTTTTGTTCGAGTGTTGGTCAACTTCAGTACATATGTCTATTATAAATCTGTCTTTATCTCTTCTGAGTGCTTGGTTAATGCTTCGTGCTAATCCATTGCATGCTGCAAGTTCAACCTCTTGACTAATTCCCTTGCCCTTTACTTCATGCCTTTCGCTGATTAATTTCCATGTCGAATCAGGTATCCAAGGTTTTTTTGGGTTGTTATTGATGTTGGATTTACAGTTTTCGGCTTGTGTTTGTAGAGTAGTTTTAAATTTCTCCCAGAGCTCTTCAGCAGTAGCTGTTTCTATTTCTTGTTTGGTGATGTTTTCTAAACTGCGGTTTACTTCTTCTTTGTATTTATTACTTTGCCTTAGATACCACCTGTTTGGTTCATTATGGTGTTTGGCAGGTTTTTGTAGTTTAAGGCTTATTTCGGCTACCAGTGCATTATGGTCGCTGCCGCAGTCCATTCCTCGGTAGGTCTTGACGTGTTTAATCATCGAACTTTTCGACAAAAGATGCGAAAGAGCTATAGGAAGGAAACAACAAGCCTATAAGTTCTGGCAGCAAAATCAGACCGCTGAAAATCTCAATTATTTTATCGAATCGAGAAACGAGTGCAAGCGTGTGATCGACGAAACTAAGGACAAACACAATCAAAGGATCAGGAATAAACTTTTGCAATGCCCCAGTGGTTCCAGGAATTTCTGGTCGGTAGCAAAGGCAGTAAGTAACAACTTTACAAAAACGCCTCTCCCGCCTTTGACGGACGAACGTGGCATCACGGCGACTACAGCCAAGGAAAAGGCAAACATGCTCGCCAAAATGTTTTCATCGCACTCTACCTTAGACGTGCCTCAAGGCAAGACTCTCCCCACTATACCGAACATCAACACTACCATGGCAGAAGTCAAGTTTTCTCACCGTGATATTCGCAAAATCCTTAAAGAACTAGATACGCAAAAGGCTTCAGGACCGGACGGAATACCTGCCATCGTGCTAAAGAACTGCGCCAACGAACTAACACCCGTTTTTTCCAGGCTTTTTTCTCTTTCTTACAGACAAGGGATTTACCCATCCTCTTGGAAAGTCGCTCGAGTGCAACCTGTTCCAAAAAAAGGCAAGAAAACCACGCCCTCAAACTATCGCCCAATTGCCTTGCTTCCAATAATCTCCAAAGTCATGGAACGTGTAGTCAACCAGCAACTACTCAAGTACCTCGAGAGCAACAGAATAATCAGCGATAATCAATACGGCTTTCGCAAAGAGAGATCGACAGGAGATATATTGGCCTATGTCACTCATATATGGAGTAGGGCAATTGAAAACTACGGAGAGTCTAGAGCGATTGCGTTGGATATTTCAAAGGCATTCGACAGAGTTTGGCATGACGGACTGCTCAACAAACTGCCGTCCTTGGGACTGCCCGCCTCTCTCTGCAGCTGGCTGGCCAGTTTCCTTAAGAACCGATCCCTACACGTTGCGGTCGATGGACACATCTCGGACACATTCACCATCAACGCGGGCGTGCCTCAGGGCGCAATACTTTCACCAACTCTGTTCCTCATCTATATCAATGACCTGCTGATCGAAACGAATAATCCTGTTTACAGTTTTGCAGATGACAGTACCCTTGTCTCCCACTTTAGATCAGAAAAACCCTTACCAGCGACTGGGACTCTTCACCGCAGACAGGAGCAGATTACAGCAATTAATCAAGACCTGGAGAAAGTTCAAACTTGGGGCGACCGAAATTTGGTCCAGTTCAATGCAGCAAAGACCCAAGCAGCAACTTTTACTAAGAGGGCCAATACAGCGGGCCCTGACATCATTATGGCAGGATCGACCATTCCTTCATCCTCGTCAATCGGGCTGCTGGGTGTCTCGGTCAACAGCAATATGTCATGGCATGACCATGTTGCTAACATCGCAAAATCAGCCTCCCAGAAGCTTGGTGCGCTATTTCGCAACAAAAAACTCTATACACCGCAGCAGTTGCTCTTGCTGTACAAAGCGCAAATAAGACCGTGCTTAGAATATGGCTCACATATCTGGGGTGCCGCACCAAAGCATACCCTAAAGCTGCTGGATTCCATTCAGAAGAGGGCTGTGCGTCTCGTCGGCGATCCGGAGTTGACCCGGAATCTGGATAGTCTGGAACATCGCAGACATGTGGCCGAGATGTCCTTGTTTTACAGATACTTTCACGGCAGATGTTCCCAAGATTTGGCCCGCATAATCCCGCCCCTGGCAACTCCTGTCAGACAGTCCCGACAGACGGCAGGAGCGCACCAGTTCGTCGTACAACTAGAAACACCTAGAACATCGCTTTACCAGAACTCCTTTGTCTGGCGCACTGCATCACTGTGGAACTCACTTCCAGGACATCTGTTTCCCACTAATTACAACCTACAAACATTCAAGAACCGTGTCAATCAACATCTTCGCACACACACCGCTCGTCGAGCGCCATAGGATCTCCCTTTAGTGTGTGTGCCACTGCCATAAAAAAAAATAAAAAAAAATCTACTCTTTATCAGAATATAGTCAATTCGGTTCCTTATTTGACCGCATGGAGACTGCCATGTATATAGGCGTCGTTTATGGTGTTGAAAGTTGTTAGC
This sequence comes from Pissodes strobi, assembly GCA_016904865.1. Taxonomy (NCBI): domain Eukaryota; kingdom Metazoa; phylum Arthropoda; class Insecta; order Coleoptera; family Curculionidae; genus Pissodes; species Pissodes strobi. Next base: position 61,364 of record MU187578.1, on the reverse strand, counting down.
TACAAATAGTTTGTTATTTAGACAGAAATCTAGGATCCTCTTTCGTTTCTTGTGCCTATACCGTGGATACCCGTCATGGATTTCAAATGATGTTCTAGATCCGCTGAGCCAAACTTAGCCCTAAAATCTCCCAGTACAAAGAACTCTTCCTATAACTTCATTTAGTTGTATGTAATAGTATATTATTTTATATGGAGGAAAAGTGATACTTTTCATGGCGCGCTCGTGTTTAATAGAGAGCAAGCCATGAAAAGTAACTTTTCCTCCAAATAAAATATGCTGTTTTTTCTTCAAATAACGACAAATTAATGCAAAAACATCTCTTTTTAATAGTAATAATATCTAATTATTATTAAAGATAAGTGGGTTCGCAAGGCGGCTTAGACCGGTGTCGGTCAATACGCACAGGTTGTTGCTACAGTAATGTAACATAAAGCTGTCAGTGGACACTGTCAACAATAATTATTTTTTAAGATTGCGTCTCCGATTGCGTTTTAATTCCGTATTGATAAGCAGTTATTGAGTAAGTTCGATTAAATAATAACCAATTTGTTCATAAATTAGTGATTTTTAGAAATGCAGTTACAAATTGAGTGATAAATACAAATTGTAGTTTAATAAATCTTGAGTTGTTGACGCTTATTTTGTTGTCTGTTTGTATTGTATCTATGTTGCTATGACAACACTTTTACCTCTGCCGGCGGAAAAGTGAAAAGTAAAGCTCCGGCGGAGGAAAAACGATACTTCACGGCCTACACAGTCGAGTAATGACGGATTTACTGACGTTTGAGGAAAAAAGTTGTTTATTTCTTCGTCTGTCGAACGTGACGTTGTAGCGTATGCTTGAATGATGTTAATATTCACTGGTGTGGCTTTGAGTTTTGCCTTTGGTATTTTCCTATCGTTGACTGTTTCGTATCTCATAAGTGTGTCTTTTATTGTCTTATTGACGAAAACGCCGACGCCGTTTATAGATGCATGTTCATTACTTGAGTACATCACAAGATTTCCGTTTGATGATGAAAAATGGCCAATTGTTTTCTAGCGGGATTCTGGGAGTCCTGTTATTGTCATATTTTTTATTCCATGTTCGAGTCAGCCAATTTTCCGGGTTTATTTACGTTCTCTGACCACTTAAGATGACCACTCTGACGTTCCATGTACAGACTTTAAAGCACGGTCGATTTTGATATTTTCCCGGTCGCATATTATTTTCTATAGAGAGCCCGGTTGTCCACTCTGCTATAGCCAGTAGTCCATTTCACACTTGCGACCCTAGAGTCGGAGCGCCGATCACCAATCGGTTCGCACGGCACAATTCCGCTCTCAGTTTCACTACGCATTGGGGGTTTTCATGGATGTGTGTTTTTAATCGTAAGTTCCCTCTTCATTCCATGACGCAGTGCTTATATGGTAAAGAGCAGAAAAACTCATTGTTGGGGAAACACCCCAACACGTGTAGAAACTATCGTTTTTCACCGTATAATTCGGTGAGAACACCCTGTATGTATGTAGAATGAATGAGCCATAATTAAACTCAAATAGATTTACTTCACCCCGGGTACAACCCAATTTGTGCATTTAAATTAGCATTTGCCAGTTCTTCAAAACCCCTTAGTCCAACCCTAGACGGACGATCCCTTAGTTCGAACCTGTACAGCAGTGCTGTCAATATAACCGATTACAATAGAGCCAACTTTCACTAGTAATGGAAAACGTTTGTAATCGTTTTAAAGTCAATGTATTTTTGTCTCCGTCAGTCTTGTAAACAATCAGTTTGCCAAATAAAGAAAGAAAACAGCTTCTAGCCTTGTAATTTCAAATGAATTTGGCAAAGCGCCAAATCCCCACTTTTTATTTGATAGTGGCGCCAGCAGGCTACCCGCTCGAAGAAAGAAATTCAAGTTAGTGCTCTGCAAACATTCCACGTTGCTGGGTCGGTCGTGCTACCGAACTCTATCAAGTGCCTCTTCGCGCCAAAAGGTCAAATTCCTTTTTGGGCCAATTTCTCTTGTATGCACAGATATTGGAGAATGTTTCGTGCACCTCAGTTATCTTTGTCCAAGGTTGGACAAAGACCTCCTTTTGAGCTTTTTTAAGGCAATTCTTCGAAGTTAGAAACGATAGCATCCCCGTTCCCGTTGGAAATTGGAATATAAAATGGCGGAAGGCAGACTGACATTCCTGGTCGAATTCCTGTAAAGCAAGGCAGGTAAAGCAGTCAAAGTGAAAAGGTATGCTGTGTGAAAGTTGCTAAGTTGGAGAACGAAGCATTAAATTAAGAAAGATAAAAACTAATTTTTAAATCAAACAATCAAGACTCTTCAGTAGACATTTCTAATTTTAAGAAACCTTGTGTAATTTTAGTTTTATACTTGAACGAATGATTAGTGATTGAAAGTTTTAGTCTAAGAATTGTACATATATTTTTTCTATTTAACATAGAAAACACTGTTTATTTATCTCCATTATATTTAAATGCAATTTACACCTGCATTATTAAATTATATCAATACCGAATACATGTTTCAATTTCTCTCACCACCCTATGTTATACTGTCCATTAAAAGTGGTTAATTAAAACACCACACCCTTCTTTATGGTTTTAAGCAATAATAAAAGCATTTGTTTATCCCGACCACTCATATACAAACATACTTTGGTTTAAAGGTGCTTAAATAAAAATAGGAAATGATTGGATGGATTTAATTTGCCACTTCAAGTGCAGAAAGAAAAGAAGCCAGTGGCGAATTTTTAGAAACAGGAAACAGACTGCAAAAGTACCTAAACTGAAACAAAGCCGATAAAGAATAATTTACAATACTAGGATAATGAAGTGTGGTCATCTTAAGTGGTAAATTAAGTGATTACAAATTATCAGTAATTTAATTTCCTGTAACACACTAATTCTCGGCAAATTTGGGTAATATTGACGATTCGGTTTTTTGAGAATTTATGTTATTTACGGTATTTTCCACGTTATATACAAACAATTATGCAAGCAGTTTTAAATTTTAAACCAATATAAATACAGCTGTTAAATATAAAACATTCTCATTAGCTTCACTTTCTGCAAATAATATATTACTTTATTAGCAGTAAAAGTGTCAGTAAGGTTTGACAACTAGAGGAATGGCAAACAGCTACTTCTACTCAAAACAAAATCAATGGCACTAACTATATAGTCATTCACAATTCAAAGCCATCATTACCTGACAGGTTTTTTAAAGCAAATGACAAAATTAAGTGACGATAAGAACACGTTTGAGGCAGTAAAAGTTTTTTTTGTGCCTCTATTGACCGAAACACGTCACGTGTTTCTGATGTGCAAAGCCAAGTTATTTATTTGTTCATTTAAAACTCAGGCCTCTGTAACTACTGGGCGCTCTTGTGAAGAAATTAGCTGTAAGACACATAATTCTAACGTAGACTTTACCTTCGTTTCCTGTTTCGTTTTCAAACACGACGGAGTAATAATACATTCGCTGCTACTACTTTTCAAAGAACGCTTAAGTAAGTTTGCCCCATCTAATGGCTCGTCACTGCTAGAATTACCCTCGTCTATCGGAACGCAATTTTCTTTAAAATACTCTTCAAACTGGAATAAAAGTATACACATATACATACTTCAATGAAGCGAACTATTAAAGGAAAGTTAAACTTAGAAATTGCAATGCTTGTATCATTAAATTGACCACAGAGAGCATATTAAATTACCAAAACGACCTAACCCAAAATAAAATATCCCTTAGTATATTTTACTTTAAAAAACAGTTCAAAATTGGAGTGTTTTCAACAGTTCCATACTTGCTATGCATTTTAAAGACAATTTTTACTTTTATGTTGATTAAATATATATTAAATGATTAAGTCAGATTTTACTTAAAGCGGTCAAAAAGAGGAGTGTCTACAGGTCTATTTGCCGGCTAGACTGCGGGACCCCTCCATATTAAAGGCTCTTCGGCTATTCCTTGCCTATCTCCACGACCAACCGTCCAGTGTGTGTTTTCAGGGGCACACCAACACTATACTCTATTTCGAAATGGTGCGGAGTAATAAAACCTACTTATAAATGCAAAACGCTAACAGAGTGGTCAAATAAATTTTTGTGATTTCTAAATATTTAGCCACAGCTGTTATAGCCTGCTGTATTATATTTTAACCATTCCACCCTGTTTTGTATGGCAATCCCGCTGCAAACAATAGGCTTTATTAGCAAAGGGGCCATTTTCTACCTGCAGTAGCGTACGTTTGGGTATTTAATTTAAAATACCTGTTTTACCTATACTCTATTTCGAAATGATGCGAAGTAATAAATCATTTTCTGATGGCTGATACATAGGCGTACATAATTACGTACATATACGTACATATTTTAAACGTTTACCTGTCCTAATACTCGGACTTTCCCAGCATTATATCTATCACACTTAGGTTTTTTTATTACTATTGTAAACATTCAAATTTGACGATTTTTTGTATGCATACCCTAAAGTTTAAGTAATTGTAATTTTTCAGTTATATTTGTTCTTCCGAAGAAGACACAGTGTGTTTGTTTCACTTCATAGTTTCAATTAAAATGGCTAATTCAGTTTTCTCTCCAGTGAAACGAGCGAGCAAATGTGCATTTTCTGTTAACGAAAAGAATATTATTCTTAATGTATATGACGCCCTCAAACATCAAAATCCTCTGTATAGCGTTGATACTGTGGTGGAAATGTGTTCGCAAATGACGGGTGTTTCAAAAACGTCGATATATAAATTAAGGTGTGAACGAAAAAGTGGAGCTGTAAAACCACCTATACCATCTTCAGGAAGAAAGGCGGTGCCTATCGATGAAGACTACAAACTTATAATTAGAAGAACAGTACATTCCTTTTATTTTAATAAGGAAATACCAACCATCGACAAAATTTTAGGAGCCTTGAAGCAAGACCAAAATATGTCTCCAACGATAAGCAGGAAGAAATTGTGGACAACTTGTTTGGGCCCAAGTAAAAAGTTATGTAGCAAGGAGAAACACGACGTTTAAAATGAAAGATGTTAAAATTATCTTTGAGGAATCTTTAAAAAATGTCGATTCTGAAAAATGGCGTAAGTGTATTGAGCATGTTATAAAAGAAGAAGAAAAAATGTGGAAACTAGACCATTTAATTGACCTAATTGTAGTGCCTTTCATTATATCCTTGGAACATGACGAAGATTCGACGGATTTTTCTGACGACGAAAATGATATACCATAGTTCTCTACATAACTGTTTACACAAAATCGCAATTCTTATACCTTATTATATAAATATTATATGTGATAAAATGTTACAGTAATACTAACTGTTTTTGAATATACATAAAT
>MU187578.1:30884-56001 GCA_016904865.1 Pissodes strobi | reverse complement strand
CTACAATTAGGTCAATTAAATGGTCTAGTTTCCACATTTTTTCTTCTTCTTTTATAACATGCTCAATACACTTACGCCATTTTTCAGAATCGACATTTTTTAAAGATTCCTCAAAGATAATTTTAACATCTTTCATTTTAAACGTCGTGTTTCTCCTTGCTACATAACTTTTTACTTGGGCCCAAACAAGTTGTCCACAATTTCTTCCTGCTTATCGTTGGAGACATATTTTGGTCTTGCTTCAAGGCTCCTAAAATTTTGTCGATGGTTGGTATTTCCTTATTAAAATAAAAGGAATGTACTGTTCTTCTAATTATAAGTTTGTAGTCTTCATCGATAGGCACCGTCTTTCTTCCTGAAGATGGTATAGGTGGTTTTACAGCTCCACTTTTTCGTTCACACCTTAATTTATATATCGACGTTTTTGAAACACCCGTCATTTGCGAACACATTTTCACCACAGTATCAACGCTATACAGAGGATTTTGATGTTTGAGGGCGTCATATACATTAAGAATAATATTCTTTTCGTTAACAGAAAATGGACATTTGCTCGCTCGTTTCACTGGAGAGAAAACTGAATTAGCCGTTTTAATTGAAACTATGAAATGAAACAAACACACTGTGTCTTCTTCGGAAGAACAAATATAACTGAAAAATTACAATTACTTAAACTTTAGGGTATGCATACAAAAAATCGTCAAATTTGAATGTTTACAATAGTAATAAAAAAACCTAAGTGTGATAAATATAATGCTGGGAAAGTCCGAGTATTAGGACAGGTAAACGTTTAAAATATGTACGTATATGTAAGTAATTATGTACTATGTATCAGCCATCAGAAAATGATTTATTACTTCGCATCATTTCGAAATAGAGTATAGTATCAAATTAGCTCTAGCTTCGGAGGGACTTCCTAGTGACGTGGACTCCTTGCGTTAAGTTGTATTATCGCTTCCACGACGCCTACGGTATTGGTTCGGCTGAGGTTGAAACGGATCTCTCCGCCTTCAGACCTTTCTTTTCATCGGAGAGACTTCAACACCTTCAGAAGGTTTGGGAAAGTCATAGCGATTATTTTTCTACTGGCTCCCCGATTACAGGGGGGAATTTTAAGGTAGATTGACGCGAACAAAAGATCAAGCACCCTCTGAAAAATTAGATGATGGCAAGCTTAGTGTTTTTCTTCTTAATATTTAGTCCTTAAGACACAAAACAGATGAACTATTTCTTTTATTAGAAGAGCTTAATTTTCCAGAAATCATTGCCATAACTGAACATTGGTTAAATGTTGATGAGCCTGTGTGTGTCAAAAATTATACTACAGTAACTAGATTTAATAGAAGTAATTTATCTCATGGAGGTACTATGATAATATCTACTAACAACGACTTTTCGGCAGTAACTAAGTTCGATAATTTATTGTCTGAGAAAGTATTTGAATTTTCCATCGTCTATCATAATGCACAAATGATGCTATGTTTTCCCTCTTGAATTATGTATGCTCCTGTTTCAGATTCGATCTTGGTCGATTTTCTAAACAAACAGAGATATGCTCGTAGGCACTTTGATTTACCATAGGGCTAGTTCCAAAGTGACCTTGTAAATAAAACAAAAAACCTTTAGCATTATATGAATATTTTAATGTTATTTTGCTTGAAAATAACTGGAAGTTCATAAATAAACAAAATATAAACATTAAATCATGGTACATAGTCAGTGCTACTATATGAACAATATCAGTCGAGGCAAAGTTTTGACCTTGCAGGAATATGAAAAGATTAATACCTTAAAAGTTAAAGCACTGCATAAACAGTTCTAATACTAAACAAGTATATTAGTATAAATGCTATCTTGCAGCTAAGTACAGTTAAATGCCTGTTTAAAGTTCCTGCGGAACTGCTAGGTATGAGCTCGGTTAGCTAAGATATCTTTGATATGAAATACAGTAATATATAAGCAATAATAACAGGATAAGTGTTACCTTAATGTCCACCTATAAGCTACTATGTACACAATATTTACCAATTGACGAACAACGTTCAATCGTTCATCTTCCAGCACATGGAATGTCACTTAAACACTTACTAAGTCTCTGTTGTACCTTCCATATACAATGAGCTTAAATTTCTTTCAAATAAGAATGACTTGAATGTAGTAGTTTGAGATGGTATGCAGTTATTGCATAATTCGGCATAATAGCATGACATCGATGCCTTATGAAATGCGGTTTTTTGGTACACGCATAAATGATTGTAAAACATGCTATGCAGGTAGCATAGGTAAGCTGAAATCCGCATAGGGGATATAGCATTTGTGAGATCTTGAGAATACTGGCAGACAAGTGCCGGGTAGTCTTTATATGAGAATAGGGCCAGAGTATAGCAACCCAGTTATACTCTGATAGAGAATAGAGAATGGTGAAAACCCATGGACAAGACCACTGGGACCGCTAGTACAGCGATGGTACCGCGTTTGAGAGAATGTAAACGTGTGTGTTTACTTACTTGGGTTTCGAGACAAGGCTCGATCGTGGAACTCCCATGGACAAGACCAATGGGGACGCCAGTACAGCGATGGTACAGCGTCATACTGACCCAGTGTTATACTCTGATAGAGAATAGAGAATGGTGAAAACCCATGGACAAGACCACTGGGAACGCTAGTACAGTGATGGTACCGCGTTTGAGAGAATGTAAACGTGTGTGTTTACTTACTTGGGTTTCGAGACAAGGCTCGATTGTGGAACTCCCATAGACAAGACTAAACTGGCAATGGTACAGCGTCATACTGAGATTGAGGATAATGGCAGACAGGGTGCCGATAAATACCTTACTTGTAGACTTGAGACGACGATGACTATCGCTGGTTACCACAATTCACTTGAGTAGAGAACTGGAGGGATGATGAGGTCTCAAAACGTGAAAACTTCCCGACATGGCGGCTTGGCGCCATGCCGGTGGGAAACGGGAGCGCGCTTCAGCGCGGCTATTTGGCTGGGTTTCAAGATGCGACTGATTACTAGAACGTAATAACTAGATCAACTTGAAGAAGTCAACGCCCCTTGTCACCGCCCCTTCTGGCGGGATAACCTACAATCCTCCGGAAATAGAAAGGGCAATAATGTAAATATAGAGATAGTGTGTAAAAACTTAGCATGACCGGTTGTCTAAATTAATATTATGAATTTTAATACAAATCCGGTTGAAATCTGCTGGCTAGTTTTCATGAAATTCGATTATTAAAAATCGGAATTTTAGGGCCCCCAAATAAATCCTAAAATTTCCTAGCTATAATGCTAAGAAGTTTTAGGTTGGGCGAAGTGGCTATCCTGTAGGATGCGCTGTGATTGGTCAACTCGGCGTAGGATACGCGGCCGGGTTCAGATGAGTAAACGTGGTTACAACAGATGGCGCTAGTAATATCACCGGGATGCAGCGGTTTTTTGTAGAAAGCGCTGTGATTGGTCAGATGCCTTTCGAGGCCGCTTTGCTTTTAGCTTTCTAGACTGGCTGAAGCAGTGGACAAAAGTTGTGAACAAGAGATGGCGTTAGTAGTATCGCCATGGATTTTAATTTCTTTGAAATGCGAGGACAGTGGCGTGGAATGTTAAAATTGTACAAAATTAAATCGTTAGATTTGAACGCGTTTCCAAAATGGTTTTTGAACAGCTCCAACCTGAACAACCATCACTCTACAGCAACAATTTTCTGCGATTTCTCTAAAGCTTTCAGTTGTGTAAATCATAATATCTTACTTACTACGAATTCAGAGGAGTGCCTCTCGAATGTTTTAAGTCGTATCTTAACAAGAGAAGTCAGCTTGTGAGGGTTGATACGTCAATGTCTTCTTGCAAGCCAATAAATTGTGGTGTACCCCAGGGCCCCAAGCCCTATTTTGTTTCTGCTGTTTATCAACGACATTGCTTGTCTGGACATTAGCGGTAAAGTCTGTCTCTTTGCGGACGGTACTAGTTTCACTTGGAGCAATCCGGATATTACGGCCCTTCACAGAACTGTGCGATTCTAATCTTCTGTGCCTCAACGTTTTTAAAACTAAAGTTTTGTCATATAAAAGTGCGTTGCAATCTTTTGTACTTAATAACATCACTATTGACGACGTTGAATCTGTGAAATTCTTGGGGCTTGTTGTGGACAACCATTTAAAGTGGGACCGGCACATCGATGCCTTATAAAAAAAAAATAAGTTCTGCCTGTTTTGTGCTGAGAACGGTTTCCAGGGAGCTTAACTTGTCAACTGCTAGAACAGTCTATTATGGCCTCTTTGAGTCGCATCTCCGATACGCCCTTCCATTTTGGGGTACGTGTTGTGCGACTCAATTTGAGCGTACTTTCAAACTACAAAAGAGAGCTGCTCGATACTCATTGAGACTAAACATTAGAACTTACTGCCAGGATTTCTTTAAAATATTAACTCTTCCTTCCTTATTCATATTTGAAACTGTTTGCTTAATCCGCAAGCACATATCTGCTATTCCAGAAAGGCCATCTCACAACTATCCCCTTAGGAATATGGAGCATGATCTTTATCTGCCGACCCCACGCTTAGAGTTAGTTAAAAGCTCTATACTGTACAATGCAAAAATGCACAATTATCTGCCATTTGAAATGAAGTCAATAACATCTTTTCCAGCTTTTCGCAGAGCTTTGAGATCTTACTTACTGGAGAGAGCCTTATACGCAGTGAACGACTTTTATATTAATGCTTAATTTTGACCAACTTACATTCTGGTTTAATGGTGTTTAGTATTTGATGTTTAAATGTTTAAATATTTTGATATTTAATATTTTATATAATATTTCAGGAAATTTTGACCATGTACAGGGTGAATCAACGATAGAGTCCATATCTCATTGGTTTTGGGAACTACAGAAAAATGTTGAATATGAAAGTTGTAGGAAATGTCGAGATGCACAATTTAAAAATATTTTTAAACATACAGGGTGCTTCAAAAAAGTGTGGCGGATAGAACATATATTTTTTTAAATAGAACATACAATTTATTATTTTATTTTTGAATTCTGTATAAGATTCTATAAATTTTTTATTAATAATGCTATATACCTAAACCTATTAGTTTTCTCATTATTCCAATTTTTCAAAAAAAATCTACTTTTCACCAGTGTAAACACTTAACAATAGCGCCATTATTTTTTTAAATAGAAGATACTATTTATTATTTTATTTTTAAATTCTGTATAAGATTCTATAAATTTTTTATTAATAATGCTATATACCTAAACCTATTAGTTTTCTCATTATTCCAATTTTTCTAAAAAAATCTACTTTTCACCAGTGTACACACTTAACAATAGCGCCATTGTTTTTGAAGGGAGAACATTCATATTTGGCATGGATGTTCTTTAAGGATGAACCAAAAGATACATATAATAAGATTCGAGTTATATGTTACAGGGTGTTCAAAATAGACAAATACTTATCGACCATTGTAAATTGAAAAATCTCGATTTTTTTAAATGACACACCCTATATATTATTGTTCTTTCTGATAGATTTTACAAAACCCTTTAACTTTTATTAAATATGTCCTATACCTATTCTTAATACTAATTTTTACTCTTATTTTCATGGCAACATTATAACGTGGCAAAACAACAAATAAGTCATTGTCAAGTTTTGACGTGTCACTTAAGTGACTGAAAATAATTTAATTTTTTATCGTACATCTGACGAATAAAGTTAAAATTAGTCATGGATTTTCCTAAAAATGAACTAATCGATATGATTTATATACTTGGCGAGGCGGAAAAAAATTGTCTTCTGGCAGTGAGGCTTTATGGAGCAAAGTATCCGAATAGGCGCATACCAACTAGACAATCCTTTCAGTGCCTAATGGAACGGTTTGATGCTAGTCGCACCGTCGAATACAGGAAACGGAAAGTGGTAAACCGAAATGCTACTGACGAGGAAAAAGAACTGGAGATTATACTGCATGTTCAAGATAACCCTCAGGTTAGTAGCCATCAAGTAGCGATCTTATGTGACACATCTCAATCAACGGTTAATCGCACCACAAAAAATTAAATACCATCCCTTCCATATGGAAATACATCATGAACTTCTGAACCGTGATTTCGAACAACGCGTAAATTTGTGTACCATTTTAAATGAAGCAATAAATAACAATGCAAATTTTTTATCAAAAATAATGTGGTCCGATGAAGCTACTTTTCGCAGTAATGGAGCAGTAAACCGCCATAACATGCACTATTATTCCACAGTTAATCAATTCTGGGTCCGCGAAGTGAAAAACCAAAACCATTGGTCACTTAATGAATGGTGTGAAATCAAACACTTTCGAGTCATTGGTCCATATTTTTTCCGTGAATCTCTTAACGAGCCTAGATATTTGAACTTCTTGCAAGTTGAATTACCACAGGTTCTTGAAGGGGTTAATAACAACGAAATGTGGTTTCAACAAGACGGAGCTCCTGCTTATTACCATCGGGAAGTTCGGGAATATTTAAATAATCGTTAACCACAAAAATTGATTGGTAGAGGCGAATTCATTGGGTGGCCTCCGCAATCATGTGACTTGACACCACTGGACTTCTTTTTGTGGGGATACATTAAAGATCGTCTCTATGATAATCCCCCTACAACACCCGAAGATATGGAGAACAGGATACGAATTGCGTGTGGAACAATAACACATTTTATGTAAGAAACGTGCAGGAAAATATAGTTAAAATATGTGACTAAATATGTGTGTCGAAGTCGAAGGGCATCTTTTTGAACATTTACTACGCCATAATAATTAAAAATAGGCACCTAGCGTAAGATAGCTTTTTCATTCTTTATGGTTTTTACAATACCGTAACTGTTAAAACTAAAAAATTCAAAATAAATCGCAAAGTATTAAGAATAGGTATAGGACATAATCAATAAAAGTTGAAGGGATTTGTAAATTCTATCATAAAGTACAATAATATAAAAAAATCGAGATTTTTCAATTTAAAATGGGCGATACAAATTTGTCTATTTTGAACACACTGTGAAATATAACTCGAATCTTATATATGTATCTTTTGGTTCATCCCTAAACAACATTCATGTCAAATATGAATGTTCTATCTTTAAACGCAAAGGGGCCATTGTCAAGTTTTTACACTAGTGAAAACTCGATTTTTTTTTAGAAAACTTGGAATATTGGAAAAACTATTAGGTTTAGGTACATAACACTGTTAACAAAAAATATATTGAATCTTATGCAGAATTCAAAAATAAAATAATAAGTAGTATGTTCTGTTTAAAAAATTATATGGTGTAACCGCCACACTTTTTTGAAGCACCCTGTATGTTTAAACATATTTTTAAATTGTGCATCTCGACATTCCTGACAACTTTCGTATTCAACATTTTTCTGTAGTTCCCAAAACCAATGAGACAATAGACTTTATTCTATCGTTCAAACCTTGTACAAATTGCACAATAATTGTATAAAGTTTTGTTAGTTTGGTTTTTCATTTTCTTTTTTCTTCTTCTTTTCATTGTATGTTTCTATTCGTGTTTTTATATGTTTTGTGCTCTAGTTTTAACTTTGTCTACAAATTGAGATATTTTTTGACAGCATTATTATTATTATTATTATTATTATTATTATTATTATAGCTTCGCACCTACTCTGAATTTTAGAACTTTATTACGTCAATTTTTACTTAAAGCTCTATTTTTGATAGCTAAATAAATTATTTTAGGATCACGATTTGATTTTAAAACGGTTCAAACTGCAGGCCTGCGCTATAGAAATTTATTGTGAGGTGACAACTGAATCCGAATTATCCTAAGGCAGCGACTTGCGATCAAAACACTATTTTGTATCTTAATATCAAATCTTTTAGGCTCTACAACTTTTCAAAACATGTATAATGTCAATTTTCCAACGTCAATATTTCAAAAACAGATAATCGTAAGTATAGGGTATTCCATAACAAATATATTTAATTATTATCTAGAGTGATTCCGCCGGGGGTTGATTATTTTTTAAAATAGAAACTTTGTAGATGAGCGTCATAATTTGCTCAAATGAACTCAAAATTAAGTATATTCTAAGATTATATTCTTACCTTTTTAATTGAATCTAAAGGCAAGCATCTTAGTGGTTCGAATTGTTGTACGACACGAATTACTTTTGACCCAAATAACGTCTTATCATAATCTTGAATAATGTTTATGAAACAATTACGTACTTCGTCCATAACGGTCTCTATTTTACTTTGCATATCAACAATTGTAACTTTTTTGCCAACACAGTTAGTCAATACATCATAAAGTAAATAAAGCCTGAAACCAAACGATTAATAACTTAATAAATAACTTCGAATCGGAATATTGGTATTAAACGATTTTATGTCTACTTAATTATATTATAGAATTCCAAGAGATTATTTTTGACTTTTTTTTTAACCACCCTGGTGCCCGGTGACGTAACCAAAAGCCCCCCTCTATATAATCAGCAAACATACCTAGCTATTTTACTTGGAGGCTTAGTGGATGAATTGCATAATGATTCAACAATAACCTCAAATGAATCATTAAGAGCTGAGAAGTGGTTCAAGCAAAACACCATGGCTTCAGCAATGGAATCCCGATTTAAAGTAAGATTCTGAATTAATTCGATAAGTCGTTCACATTGATTTTCTAAAATTAATAGAAGCGTTAGATATATGTACTTAAAATAAAGAAACCAATAAAACGTACCCGAAAGTAATGTACTATTATCTCTCTTATTTATCAGTTCTTCTGGCATACCCTCCTGATAATTATGAGCGACTGGTGGCAGCCAAATGGAACCTTCCTTAAACATTCTAAAGAGAGAGAAATTTTGTATTTTCAATATTCGGTAACGTTTGTAGTGCATACATTTACATATCTCAGCCTGGGGAAAAATTAGAAATGTAAAAGTAAACTTCTAAGTGATTAGGGATTTATAATAAATAATTAATTTTAATTTATGACTAAGTGGCAAACTACCGAAAATACTCAATAAAACGATGCAAATACACAAAAAGTTAATCAACCTAACGAGGGATTTAAATAAACATTCCCCACCGGATTCACTAACTTTAAACATACAGGACTAAGGTTGAAACCCATAGGTTTAAGCTTACCTATAAAGTAAATTTAAACCCTTATAGAAGTTTAAGGCTCCACTAGTAATACACTACGTCCATTTATTATGGAATAGCTAAAAAAGTACTTAAATTTTAAAAGCTTGTATTTGCATCAAATTTTGATCAATCTGTTCCATTTCTTGATTATTAGGTTGATTTACTCTTGAACTACTTAGTACAAAGTGCAAGGCATGTAAAATCATCTCATTTTAAAATTGGTGTTTAATAAATTCAAAGCAATATGTTGGTTACAGGTTTCCGTTAGGTAGTTGCTGTACTAATTACAGCGCAGTGCCGTTCGTGTTACTTAAAAAAAATAAGATTTAAAAATTCGTGACATTGTCAATTAATTATGAACTTAAAACACTTCGTTGCTATAGTGATTTTCCTTGCTATCTTAGTTAGTTACATAAAATACTGTACCAATTACAGCTCAGTGCCGTTCGTGTTGATAAAAAAAATATAAACATCGTGATGTGGCCAATTAAGGACGTAGGTACCTACTTAACAGTTATTTCAACTGGGGATTAAAAAATATTGTACTTAAAAATTACACATTTATACAGGGTGATATCGAAAATATCAAAATTTGTACGTGAAGCAAATTTTAAAATAAAAGTTTAAAAAATTTAAAACAATAAAAATTTATTTCTATTAGCCTGTTTTTTTATAGGTTTCGGTTAGGCACTTACTGTACTAATTACAGCACAAAACTAAGACTTCAAAGATCTAAAAGAACAAACATGCTGTATGTATAAGGGTATCAAAACATAACAGTATTAAATAACATACAAAAATAACAATTTAAAGAACTAAAAGAACAACTTAATTCCACGAAAAAAAATTAATACCGTGTATTTCCCCCACAAGCACTTACGACTGCTCGATACCGATTTGGCATACCTACTCAATATTAAATTTCTTATAAAAACCCTGGTCCATGTTATCCCATATTCTCCGCAGAGACAATCTTATCTCGGCCAAAGTTTCTGGTGGATTAGCTTCAGTTGTTTTTCTTGGTTTACCTTGTCCCACTCTCCTTTGATTTGCGCCGATTTCTCGATATCGTTTCAAAATTTTTGAGATGGCCCCCCTGGGTCTTATTCATCATTCTGGCAATATCAGACTGAGACCGACCCTGCTCAAAGAGTACTATTGCATACACACATTCTTCCGGAGAAATGAATCGATTATTAATATTCATCTTGAAAAACACTATGAACTTGCAAAATCTTCTCAATACATTAATGAAAGCTGTCAATAAATTTATAACTTTGACAAATTGACAATCGGTTACCTAGCAAAAAAAATCACTTATGGAACGATTTAAATCAGTACTATAGCTGCTAGATTTAATATTGAGTATGCCAAATCGGTGTCAAGCAGTCATAAGTGGTAGTGGGGGAAATACACGGTATTATTTTTTTCGCACATTTAAGTTGTTCTTTTAGTTCTTTAAATTCTTATTTTTATCGTTATTCCTGATACCGTAATAGTTATACTGCTATGCTTTGATACCCATGTACAGCATGCTTGTTCTTTTAATTCTTATAGTTTTGCGCTGTAATTAGTACAGTACTTACCTAACAGAAACCTGCAACCAAGACGCTAATAAAATAATTTTTTTGTTGCTTTGATTATTTTAAACTTCAATTTTAAAATTTGCTTCACTCACAAACTCTGATATTTTCGAAATCACCCTGTATAAAT
Organism: Pissodes strobi; assembly: GCA_016904865.1. Classification (NCBI taxonomy): domain Eukaryota; kingdom Metazoa; phylum Arthropoda; class Insecta; order Coleoptera; family Curculionidae; genus Pissodes; species Pissodes strobi. Next base: position 45,136 of record MU187578.1, on the reverse strand, counting down.
GTGGAAGTTTTAAGTTTTTTTTGATCCCCTTGTGCAGGTTGCCTTAACTTCCTGTACTTTAAACAGTTGAAGTAACTCTTAAGTAGGTACGTCCATAATTGGCCACATCACGATGTTTATATTTTTTTTATTAACACGCACGGCACTGCGCTGTAACTGGTAGAGTATGTTATGTACCTAACTAAGATAGCAAGGAAAATCACTATAGCAACGAAGTGTTTTAAGTCCATAATTAATTGGCAATATCACGATTTTTTAAATCTTTTTTTTTTAAGTAACACGAACGCCACTGCGCTGTAACTAGTACAGTAACTACCCAACGGAAACCTGTAACCAACACGCTAATAAAATCAAATGTTTGTTGCTTTGAATTTATTAAACACCAATTTTAAAATGAGATGATTTTACATGCCTTGATGCTTTCGACATCACCCTGTATAAAACAGAGTTTAAGTATGAAAAACCACTTTGTACTAATTAGTTCAAGAGTAAATCTACCTAATAATAAAAAAATGGAACAGAGTGATCAAAATTTGATGAAAATACAAGCGTTTAAAATTTAAGTACTTTTTTAGCTATTCCATAATAAATGGACGCAGTGTATAAACGGGGTAAAATTTTTAGTAAAGTAATCTATCATAGATGTTCTCGGTTGAACTCTACTAAGGTCTGGGCCAGGATGCAAACATCACGTGACCCCTTGAGAATATTTCATGAACTGCTGACCGTTTGTTTTAATACATCATTTCCAACACAACGCTTAAAAAAATAAAAATAAAAACCATGGATAGCCAAGGGCTTGAAAATATCATCTGCTAATCTTAGATCATTGTACAGCTCGAATTCGAGTATATGCATGGCAAGAATGCGCATTTAGGTGCCTAACAATATGCCCTGTAGAAAGTTTTGAAATTCCCAGTATTTCGGGAGATATCAGGAAAAACACCGAAATATTGAAAAATCGTTCTATTTTTTCTTGAGCTTATATTTAAAAACAGACTGCAATTGAATTACACTTTTGCATTGCCACTTTTCCCGCTCTATTCAATAGTGGTATCCAGTTTAAAATCCGACGTTTCGTCTTTAAAGGATCATCATCAACTTTCTTTTTTTACATACGAACTAACTTTTTTATCGCTTTTAACTTGATATTGGCGTTATTAATATGAAGTGTAATTTTAAAATTTTTTAATACTTTTATATTTATTTATTTTTTTAATTATTCATTTTGCTTTGGGGTAGAAAATAAATGAACTGTTTATTTAATTTTACTATTTTTTATTTTTATTAAAAATAAGAACTCCAATTTATCACAACACAAAAAATAAAAAAAATAAATTTTATAGAATATAAAGATTTCAAAAGTAACTTAAACCATTTAAAATACGTAACCAGAGCAAAATACGTAATTTCAAAAAAAAATTTAAGTAAAATTTAAAAGAGAATAAAAAAAATTATAAACACATGTTCATATTAATAACGCCTATATCATAGGAAAAACGGAAAAAAATTAAAGTTCGTATTTAAAAAAAGAAAGTTGTTGATGGCCCCTTGAAGGCGAAACGTTGAAATCCAAACTTGCTACTATCGTTGGATAGAGCGGAAAAAGTGGCAAAGTAAACGTACAATTCAATTTGAAATTCGTTTTGAAATAAGCTCAGGAAAAATTAAAACGATTTTTCAATATTTCAGTTTTTTGCCGGATATCTCCGGAAATACTCGGAATTTTGACTTTCTAATTATATTGTTAGGCACCTAAATGCGCAATTTTTCCCTCATGTGACCGAAACTGTATCTCTTACCGTTTTCGAGATCCCCATATATAGACGGTTTTTAAGGAAACTGGCAAGCCAGCTGCAGAGAGAGGCTGGTAGTCCGAAGGACGGGAGTTTGTTGAGCAAAAGGAAAGCCCTGGTTCGACAAAAGATGCGAAAGAGCTGTAGGAAGGAACAGCAAGCCTATAAGTACTAGCAGCAAAATCAGACCGCTGAAAATCGCAATTATTTTATCGAAGCGAGAAACGAGTGCAAGCGTGTGATCGACGAAACTAAGGACAAACACAATCAAAGGATCAGGAATAAACTTTTGCAATGCCCCAGTGGATCCAGGAATTTCTGGTCGGTAGCAAATATGCTCGCCAAAATGTTTTCATCGCACTCTACCTTAGACGTGCCTCAAGGCAAGATCTCCTCACTATACCGAACATAAACACTACCATGGCAGAAGTCAAGTTTTCTCACCGTCATATTCGCAAAATCCTTAAAGAACTAGATACGCAAAAGGCATCAGGACCGGACGGAATACCTGCCATCGTGCTAAAGAACTGCGCCAACGAACTAACACCCGTTTTTTCCAGGCTTTTTTCTCTTTCTTACAGAAAAGGGATTTACCCATCCTCTTGGAAAGTCGCTCGAGTGCAACCTGTTCCAAAAAAGGCAAGAAAGCCACCCTGTACATGATAAGAAAGTTTACTTAAAGCCCAAGTTTTATAAGCTTAGATATCATTCCTGGAACAGAAAGTTAATTGGCCTTGCTAAACAGTCCTGCTATGCTTCTACACTTGATGATAGCACGCAAAAGGAAAGTTGGTCAATAATCAATAACAAATGGTTCATTCATATGTATGCCCCCTAACATTTTAAACGATTATTGCTGCGGTATTACCAGGAACCTGACAGATAACTTGAATACAACAACTGATTCTCTAAGACTCATCTGAGTGGTAATTCAGAAGATCGATTTATTTTTTAATCCAACTGATCCTACTGAGGTAATTGATGCTGTGGCTCCTATAAGAAATAAAAACTCTTTAGGGGATGATGGTTTGTCAGCTAAAATTTTCGTGCTTTGGAGGCTTCTCATAGCATTCGTGTGTTTTCCTGGCTTGCTGAAATATAGCTAAAGTTATACCCTTATTTAAGAGCGGCGCGTCCGATCATCCGTGCAACTACAGACCTGTATCACTTCTGCCTACTCTTTCAAAGATTATAGAAAAATTAAAGAGATACTTCATGCAGGCCAATTTGGATTTCAGATTGGTAGGGGTACCAATAATGCTATTTATCAGTTTTTGGAGCATTTATATTTGAGGAGTGCGCCGCGGCAGAGGATTTTGTGACCTATTGAAAGCCTTCGACTGTGTGAGTCGAATAGTGTTGTGCAGTGGCGGCTATTCAGCGGAAGTAGGGGAAGTGCCACCTCCTCACAAAAATGTAATTTAAAAAAATTAAATTAATTAATTCATCAGTAAAATGATATATAAAAAATAAAAAAAATTCTTAGTTTAGGAATAATCTGTTTCCCGTTACCCCCCTAATAACTAATAATTCAATTACTTTCAAATATTAAAATCAATGCTTCATGAAACAAGAATCTCGCCACCTGCACATTGCCCGTTAACTCCACTATCGAATAGAACAGAGGTGAACCCACATGAAAATGTCTATTTCTTTTCGGGTACGCGCGGCGTTAGCAGTGACAATCTCATTATCATTTGTGTAGACCTTTAAGGAAGAGGTATCGCTCGAGAGCCGTCGAGTCATCAAAAGTATAAGCGCAACTAGTTGGTTGCCATGACAACGATGACGTCGTAATGGTCGTACATTTGTTTGGTTTGCAATGATTGAAAGAGCTGGCGTGTAGCACTTCCATTCTCAGATCAACGCGAAAGCACGTTGTTTCGTTTATTGCGAGTTTATTAGGGGACATTCCGCCGTGAATTCTTGGAATTATTTTTTATTTACATTCCACGGTTGATCCCTTATAGTATTATACAAGATAAATTTTCTATATATTCTAGTTTTAGTGTGTTTTTTTGTAGACCTGTGATTTGTATTAGCAACAAATCATTTTGTTGCTAATACAATATGAATATATTTTATTTTTTGATGATTTACCTTAAAAAATACCGGTAATAATTATTAACTAATTTTGGCAGTTTGGGCGTGGACCCCAAAAAGTTTTCGCCTGCGGCGCTGTTCCTTCTATCCATGTCGGTAGCTCTTCCCCACTTTTCAAAGCCGCGAGCCGCCACTGGTGTTGTGGAACCTTCATTTCTACGACTTTCGTGGAGTTGCTTGCAATTGGTTCCATTTATATTTGACAGGTCGTAGTAATGGAGTTATTAATGATCTGGCATAATTAATATCGAGAGTAGCTTTACCCTGTTTGATGACGATATGATTTTCTGGCACGATAGCAACAAAATATTACGTCTGATCTAGCTATCGATCAGAAGTGGTTCTGTTCTAGGCCCAATTTTTTTTTATTTGCATTAATGATTTGGATGTTTGCTGAAGATACAATTCTCTGGCACGATAGCAACAGTGAGAGGATGCTGCTAAACCAGTACTGTCTGTTTCATGTGATGTTTCGGGCTGCTATCTTGGGAGGGAAGTCAAGTTTCTAGCGCTGATCATTGATGAAGGGTTAAAATTTCAAAACCATATTTTATCAAACAGGAGGAGCAGTGTAGCAATAAATACGGTTTATCATGCGCTGGTAGAATCACACTTATTGGGGACATTCTAACCAGACTGTGAAAAATGATCTGTTTATTCTCCAGAAGAGAGCGGTGAGGTATGTTTGCGGTGTTGGCCCACGAGAATCTTGTCGACCTTTGTTTAGCTGCCTTGTTTGCACTGGATTCGGCATCCAATGGTCTACAAGCATAGAAATAGGCTGTTCGTTAATGAAAATGCTACTCTTCGAGCAGGTAGCTACCAATCTCAACGTTGGCTTTGACTAAAAGCTATACTATTTATGAGAGTACGAATATATAACCGTACCGATGGGCATTTGCCCATCTTCTTGGAAAGCCGCTCGAGTGCAATCTATCAGTGTGTAGTCAATCAGCAACTACTCAATTATCTCGAGAGATGGAGAGGAGATATATTGGCCTATGTTACTCATATATGGAGTAGGGCAATTGAGAACCACAGAGAGTCTCGAGCGATTGCGTTGGATATTTCGAAGGCATTCGAGAGAGTTTGGCAGGAAGGACTGCTCAACAAACTCCCGTCCTTCGGACTGCCAGCCTCTCTCTGCACCTGGCTGGCCAGTTTCCTTAATAACCGATCTCTGCACGTTGCAGTTGATGGGCATATCTCAGACATTCACCATTAATGCGGGGGTGCCTCAGGGCGCAATAATTTCACCAACTCTGTTCCTCATCTATATTAATGACCTGCTGACCTAAACGAACAATTGCAGATGACAGTACCCTTGTCTACCAATTTACACCAGAAAAACCTTTACCAGCGACTGACTTATCACCGCAGACAGGAGCAGATTACAAAAGTTAATCAAGACTTTGAGAAAGTTCAAACTTGGGGCGACAGAAATTTGGTTCAGTTCAATGCAGCAAAGACCCAAGCAGCCACGTTTACCAAAAGGGCCAATACGGCGGAACCTGACATCATTATGGCAGGATCGACCATTCCTTCATCCTCGTCAATCGGACTACTGTGTGTCTCGGTCAACAGCAATATGTCCTGGCATGACCACGTTGCTAAATCGCAAAATCAGCCTCCCAGAAGCTTGGTGCGCTATTTCGCCACAAAAAACTGTATACACCGCAGCAATGCTCTTGCTCTACAAAGCACAAATAAGACCGTGCTTAGAATATTGCTCACACATCTGAGGTGCCGCACCAAAGCACACCCTAAAGCTGCGGGATTCCATTCAGAAGAGAGCTGTGTGTCTCGTCGGCGACCCGGAGTTGACCCGCAATCTGGAACACCGCAGACATGTGGCCGAGATGTCCCTGTTATACAGATACTTTCACGGCAGATGTTCCTAGGATTTGGCGCGCCTCATCCCGCCCCTGGCAACGCCTGTCAAACAGTCACGACAGAGGTCAAGAGCGCACCAGTTCGTCGTACAACTGGAAACACCTAGAACATCGCTTCATAAGAACTCCTTTGTCTGGCGCACTGCATCACTGTGGAACTCACTCCCTGGACATCTGTTTCCCCCTAATTACAACCTACAACTATTCAAGAACCGTGTCAATCAACATCTTTGCACACACACCGCTCGTCGAGCGCCATATGATCTTCCTGTGTTTGCCACTGTCATAAAAAAAACCAAAAGCTATCTTACTGTAAAGTCCTTTAGAAGCAGCCTTAAAAAAGGACTGAAAAACAAACACTCAAAAGAGTTTTAAGAGAATACAGTGTCAATTGTCATATATATATATTGTTTTTGTAAGTAGAAGTCCATTCTTGAAGTGGAGTTGCTATTATAGCGGGTTAGAAGAAGGGCGAAGACTTTTCTCCACAAATGAAAATGCCAATCTTTAGTTCAAAAGTTATGCATTTCGATGAGCACTAATCATCATCAGACTCACGCACTACTTTGTAGACAACATTGTAGCTAAGTAGTGCGTGAGTCTGATGATGATGAGTGAACTCATCGAAATGCATAACTCTTGAACTAAAGATTGGCATTTTCATTTATGGAGAAAAGTCTTCCCCCTTCTTCTAACCCGCTATATATTGTTTTATTTGTAAAACAGTTTTAAGGCTAATGGCAACTTTATTGCCTATCTTTGCTTGTATGTTCCCGTTGGTTTAGGTGAATTTCATTTATGTGACCTATTGAAATCGTTGCTTTTTATGTATAATTTTTTTGCTTGTGCATATTGTTTATAATTTGTTTTATTGTTACTTCTGTTCTAACAGCTTTGTTAACAAGTACATTATATCTTAAACAATAAAACTTATTTTGAATTTGAGTAGTTAATCCTAAATCACTAATAGGTCTGGCATATTTGCAAGGTGTATATACTTAAACTTACCATGGGTCTAAAATTTAAACCTAGGTTTAAGGTCAGTGAATCCGGGGGACGATGTTTCAATTTCAGGTAAAATGATATTTTTAATATCTTTTTGAACAAATGTTATTATACCTCAGTTTGACAAGGTCCTATAAGTTAGTGGTAGAATCTGGTGAAATAATCTACACAAAAACGAAGCACCGGCAATGAAACTAAACTGTATAATTTAGTAAATTAACCCAAACTAACAATATGGGTTATACCTTTTCCTTCATAACAGATTTTGCAACTTACGTGTTTGTGCCGAGCGGTACGATTTAAAAAACGGTTTTCTCATTACTGTGAACGGGAACTAAATGTTGACGAGAGTTATATTTTATGTCAATGCTCTTTTGGCATAATACTCGACTTCATATAGTTTACAATTTTAAACCCCCGTCGTTCGTTTATCTATTTATTTACACTACACAAAATAAAATATCAAAGAAAAATAATTCTAAAAACCTATCATTATCCATAATAAAAAAGAAAGAAATCCCACAAGAATAGAAAATTACATAGGATGGCATCCTGCGAAACATTTTGCGTGTCATTTATATTTTATGTCGCATGTTCATATTTTATGATATTTGACGTTTTAATTGTTTTTCATACATATATAGCTCCTTTATATATGAAGCCAAATGAAATATTTTTTATAAAAACTATAAATTAACTAATATTTACCGAAACGGATTCATATTCCACTCCCTTGTCGCGTCTCCTTGAAGTATACTAAACAACTTCCATCTAAAAATTGAACCAACATTCGATGATTAAATGTGTAATCATTGTTGATAAAATTAGCATGGATTTCTTTTATCCTTGAATACTAGCCTATAATACACATGAATTGAAGATTTATTCTCGAACAGGAAACTGTAATCAGCATTGCCCATTTCTCTATTCATAATCATCGCTTCAAACAAAGGTCCTTCCTTCACAACAAACTCGATCATTCTATGGACTAATGAAAGGACTTTCTTGTTCATTGGAATGGTAACTTTTACCACCGATTTTAAAAGAACAGCTTCCAAATCTAGCAAAAGAAATTACATATTATTAATAATATAACAGGAGTCCAATAATGTATGGATATTGATTATTATCAATAGTTATTTATTTATTATGTATTATTTATTTATTATGTATTCAGTTTAAAATAACTTTAACAAACTAGCTCAAAATAGTATTTTAGCACTAATTTTGAACCTGCTCAGATACATAACAAATCAATTTCTTACAACACTCATTAACACTGGCAGAAATTCTGTTAATGGGACTATACAGTAAATAACAGTACTACAATTTGGTATATGCAAAAGGTTTGGTTAATGTCGAGTAATAAGGTAATGAATATGAAAAGCTTCAAGACACTCAGGACTCATAGTAACATTAAATGCAAAACAAATGTTATAGTATACATAGTCTGGACTTCGTTAAGGTATATTACATCAAGAAAAAGTTTATATTTTGCATATTTTATAAATTTAAGTTGAATATTCTGAATCCTTTTTATATGAACTTGATAATATGGGCACCAAACTAAGAATACCCTAATTTGCCAACACACACAGCCAATCAGAATGCGCCGATATCGCTGAAGGCGTGCCGCAAATTTGAAGTGCTAGTTTACCCATGCCTTTCCGGTACAACGAATTGATTTCAACTGCTCAGGTGATGCAATGGTACCGATCCTTCGAGTTTCGAAGCCCTTCTCGAAAGAGCTATTAATAAAATTGACGAAGAAAAACAGGTCAGTATCGACGGACCGGCCAAAAGAAATTCCATGTTTTTGGTTTATTATGATTTGACTGACGGTGTTTGTTAGTAACTTCTCAATACAGTACTCAAATACTTTCGGTAATGCGGAGAAAATAGATTGGTTGTAATTCATAACGTAATTTTTGTCGCCAGATTTATGGATGGGACAGATATATGATTTTCCAGACATTGGAAGATATGCCAGAAGAAATGAATTCAGAAAATATATGGTGAAGGGGAAGACGCCAAGAGTGTGAGCAAAGTTCTAATACTCTGTTGGGAATATTGTCCGGGCCTTTCCCCTTGTTAATGTCAAGCTCGGTTAATAAACTTTCAACGTCGGCAGCGGAGACTTGAATACTAGAAATCGCTTCAAACCTGTTGGAAAAGGAGCTTACATTAAAATGTATTAAGAGGTTATAAACTCAGGAGAAAAATTGAGCAGAAGTTGGCTATGTGACTGCCATTATCAGCCCTCACCGAGCCTAGAGACATTTCTTTAAGGAAAGAACCATGATTCAACTGAGAGCCAACAAAATGCCAATTTAAAATTTTTAGTTATAGAACTTTCGATATGTGCTATATAATGATCATAACATTCCTTGATCAGAGATGAACATTGCCTACACAGTAAGATGCTGTAATGAGCGGCTGCGGTCGACTGTTTGTACATTTTGTGACAATTTTTTTTCCTGAAATATTATGGATTTAAGTCCATTTGAAAACCAGAATGGAAATCTGTCACTAGAGCGACATCGCCTCACAGCCACTAACAAACAAAACAACTTTCCGATTCTGACCTCTAACCTATCATTCAAAATAGATAGTCAATCAAATGAGAGGAAATGATTATTTATAAGAGCAAAGACCTCTGCTTTAAAGTCGTAATATAAATTATTTGCAGGTTCCAAACATTCCTTTTTTTCAAAATTAATTAAGAGTGTCAAAGCTGGACGATGGAGACCATCATCATCATCATCATCACATTTTATTTTCTCATTTTAAGTATGTTACATATCACCTATCTAATGCTAAGTATCTCATTTGCTCGTAGAGCTGGACTAGTTCTAAGCCTTCTCTCTACACTACGCGATTACAAAGCCAACGCCAACAAAGCCTCCAACGAGAAGGTGCGATACGTCGTCGAATAGACTGACAATCCGTTGATTATATCAAATTAGTTAGGATCTTGCCTTTCAATCGTTTTCCATTTGGTTGTTTGTCAATGACTGCTTGTGATTACTTTTAAAGTTGCAGGTAAACAGAGATGATTAGGAATGTAAGGAAAACAGATTGAAAACCCCTACTTTACATTGACATTCACAAACATTTAATATATACAATTGGCGCGAGTTTCGCCCCCTGACGTATCAAGGGTGAGCTCTCCTCGCAGGAAAGGAAATCATTAACCGATATAATATATACGAATTAAATTGCAGTTAATGTTAAAATATTTAGATGTTAGAAATCATATTTATCGATATTAGAAAAGAAATTCAAGGTAGCCTGAAAAATTGCTTGTTTGCTGCTCTCACACCGCTCTAGAAGATTTGAATAGTCCTCCAGGGTAGTGAGGAGCTGTGAAATGTTTACCATTGAGTTAATTTTAGCAGTGGCATTGCGTAATTTGATAAAAATCAGAATCATTTGATGGATTGTCAGTACTTACATACTTTTCTCGTACACGTTCACCCTCGCGCACATTCACGGCCCTAGCCCTATTCACTGGTTGAAGGCTTGGGAAGTCTCTGTCATACCGCTGGCTCGGCTGTCCGTTATCTCTCCAGGCCAGTCTCCTTGGTGGCGGCGCCGGTTTATGTGGCTTTGGTATTTGTAGCTGGTTTACCTTAAACTGGTAAACCGGGCAGACTGGGTCAATGGATCTACGTTCTCCATTGCAGTTAGCGCACTTAATCTGGTCCTGGCTACATTCAGTGACTCCCTGCGACAGTAAGTCAGGGCATTCCCCTGCCCCTGGCATAGCTTCCACTGCATGATTTGCTTATTAGTTCCCATGAGACACGGACAATCATTAGCGTCTTGGCTGTATTATTCAGGTACTTGAGGGTGATGGTGGACTCCATAATAACCAAGTACAATGGGCTTCTGGTTTTTCGCATTGAATGTCTTTGATTTTGAAGTCATACTCCTCCATTAACGCGTTCCTGGCTTCCTGGGGCAGGATATCTCCATCTAGTACTCTGAGTACAAATGTATGAGTTTTAAAGTTCTTTTCGGCATAAGAATGATATTCTATGCCCTCTTTGTCGTATACTCTCTTCAGCGTTTGTCAATCTTCGAGGTGAGTAAGCACACCAACTTACGACGGAATTCCGTGTGTACTATAGTTTATATTCGGTTATATTTAGAGTTTTCAAGTTGGCAATGAATTATCTGTGACTTTTTAGGTCACCCTTCATAACTATAGGAGACGGAGGTGAAGGCTTGTTGGCGCAGCGGTGTTCGAGGCTTTGGGATCACCCTGCGTGGCCTGCTTTTTGTTGTTACGTATTCTTGAGCAGACTCCGAAGTATCTTTTGGATCAGCTTCAGTGTCGCTGAATACTTGATATCGGTTGCTGGTACTAATCGGTGGTTCCCTCCGACGTCTAGGTATACTTTAAGTATGTTCCGCTTAAACTACAGTGTTTTATACGGCACCTTGAATTCCGATGGTAAGGAGGCGGTAACTTCCATTTAAATGGGGGCGTTTTCAACTTCAGTGGGTGGGGCCTCGGCCATTACCCGATCGGCTGATACATCACCTGATTTTGCATCTAACTGGGCAGTACTTTTAGAGGTCACTTCAAGGTACAGGTAGGTGATGTCGACTTCTTTTGGCCACAATCAATTTTTTATTATGCCGGTTTCTTCTTTTCAGCTTTGGATGCACTTGAATCAAATGAGTGGTTGCGCGATGGAATGCTTCTTCTATTTCTGTTGGTGTTTTGTCATCTACGTCTCCTACAAGCACTGATAGCCAGTGACTGCATTTATGGCATTTCTTTGCATTTTCATTCAAGCCAAGGGCGAGACGCTCAAATTCCTTCCTAGATGCTGTACGTTCACTAACATCCGGCTCTAGTTCGGATAACTGCGGGATATCGTTCCCCGTCTCGGACAAGCTTCGGTAATTTCGGGAATCCGTCCCCGAAAACTTGAAATTATAAAATTACTGAGCTTCTACTGATATTTAGTAAACTAAATAAAAGCAAGCTCCTGTAAAGTACACGGTAATACCAAAAGAAACGATTTCAGCGGTTTAAGAACACGCAGAGCTCAATTTCAACGGAGAACTCCGAACCCGTGCTGCACTATCAATGCTGGACGATGGAGACCAACAGTAACCAGACCAATATCTTTTGAATTCTTCACATATTAAGACATTCTCTGAATATGATCAAAATGCACTGACATCCACATTCTGCCCGAAAAGTAGGTAAAATTGCAGTATCCTTATAATACAAAAATGGATTTAAAGTCGACGTCTATATTTCTCTAAGATACATGATATTATCAGTTAGTAGTCAGTCAAACGATTTAAACACACTAATTCTAGTTTTGAGTCTAAAAATACACATCCCATATGACGTCATTGATTAAGTGAGAGTTGTTACAGAATTAAAACAATTTATAATAAATGATGCTTATTATTGCTTGAGAACGCCACATTTTGGGTCAACAACAAATATTCAAGATAAAGGCAATGAAATCACATTTTGTACTTTTTTGACTAACGTTTTCTTTAATAAATGTAGTACTTTTTCCAAATTTGGTGGCCTATTAAAGATGATATGATGATATTTGCATTATTGATTATACGAGGGTATCAAGAATAGTTAGCAAAAACATATAAAAAAAAACAATAGACAGAGCCAGATCATTACCAAGTGTTTACATCCTAACATTAGAAATATTAACGTGAAGAGGGGATAAAGTAATGAATGAAAATAATGAAGATGGCGGCCGAAGCCCATCAAATATTTAATTCATGTAGGGGCCGGCGCACCATAGACGTAACATTTTTGGGGACACCTGTTTAAAGTCAGATAACATTGAAATAAGCCTGCTGTAAAGTCGAAAATAATAAACCATTACAAAAATAAAGATGACTAGACACAGAATAATAATGTATTAATATTGAAATATGCAGATAACTAAAGAAATAAATTTTAAGTTACAGTTCGGGAAAGAAACAATTTACGTTTAATTGGTAATCGATTAGTGGGTGCCGCTAGCCGCCGTGCCGGTCTACTTGGGAATAATACTAATTATATCAAGAAACAAAGGGAAAAACAAATTTCATTCATTACGAAATAAAATTAATTTGGTGTTCATACTTTGTATTTTATTTTGACACAATGCCTGGGTTCTTTGGGTTATCTCATGATGAATTCTTATTTTGAAGTATTGTCTTAAGACGAATGTTATTAATTCATGGCAGTGGCCATCAATGCGCGATTCTTCAAAAAAGTGATCGCCAAAAATAGCCACTTGGAAACTTCTTTGTGGTATTTATGATTAGGAGGTATATTGCATCCATATTTTATATTTTTAATAACAATATATATTTTATGAAAAAATCTAAAGTATTTTTCTGCTGCATGACATATACCAACAACTAAATTTGAAACGTTAATTAATTTTCCATAACGTTTTGCAACTAATAATTTTGACAAGGAAACATCGGATTCTATTAACTGTGTTTGTTAGCAGAGTACAACTATGAGTTTACCAAAGTCATAAAAAACAACTTTGGATTTTATTTACTTACGCATGGAATGTAATATTTTGGTTCAAATAGTCTATTTTTTGACACATTAACCACTGCCCAACCATTCTCCAATGTAGAATTCAAAGAGAATCGTCCAACGTCCAAATAACACTTAGTTAAATCCACAAACATCTATACGGCAAAAACGCGATAGCCAAACAGCTGACAGGAATGAATGATCCTCTGTTTTGAAGAACATGGCGGCCAGTTCCTTTTAGACGAGTGCCGGCTACGCGACGTTGTCCGCGTGCGCGGCAAGAAAGAGTATCGCTGATTTCGTGAACAGTGTGAAGTGGTGAAGTAGTGACATACACTTCGTTTTCTTTTGTATTTCCATTTTGATGCACGTTTTGTATTATAAATGTTTATATGTTAGTATTATAATCTACACGGTATAATTTAAAGCGAAAAACTTATATTTTAACATGGTGTATGTTCTAATAAATGTATTTTTTGTCACGTTATTAATAACAAGCTGGCGATTTTCCATGATATAGACATACTCTTAGGTGTCATCAGCAACGACGCCGACGTCGCAGAAGCGATAAGTAATAGTACGGCTCGCGTATTATTTTATAAGAGGGGGGAAAAAGAAGATGAACAATGTTGGCGTGTTCATATTTAGTAAACAAATCTGTCTATTTTTTTTATACGCCTTTATAGTCAGCCTTTCCCGAGTCTGTCAAATCCCTACATGATAAAATAAATTTTACTGTTCAGAACCTTACTATATATTTGAATACGTGTTTCATTAATAAGGTAGAACAAATAATAATGTGTGGTTATTTTCCAATTTTGAAGATTTTTAAAAGGTGAAATGATGAGAGTATTAACTTTCTGGATGTTTTACTTCCCTGCTTAAAAAAATATTTTTTTTTTTTGCTCAAATGGAGGCAGG
>MU187578.1:0-30484 GCA_016904865.1 Pissodes strobi | reverse complement strand
AACTATATCATGGGTGGTAACCTTGGCACTGTCTTGAGCTTGAAAGCAGGTATCAGTCATAACATCAGCTATAATACCCAGATTGTTATGAGAGTATTACAGTACAGGTGCTTTTTAAGGCACTTTCCAAATATTTTTAAAGGTTATTTACTGGTCGAAATTTACTAGACTTGTGGAAGTGTTTTTTTTTCGAAATTTTAAGAAAATATCCTTATATTATACTCCATTTTACTCGAACGACATAAGGAGAGTAGCGCTATAATATGTCGTCTAAACCAACAGCTCTACCTAGCCTATAGCGGAAAATTATAAATAAATACAAAATAAAATTTAAGTTTAATATGAAATGAACCTGAATGACGAAAGTGTTGGAGGTGGGGCGTCATCATAGACTGTTCTGGAAATTTAAGAATATTAAAAATTGTGCTACATGTTTCTAGGCGTGCTTCGACCGCAGGTAAACTAAAGCGTAATGAATCAGAATTAGTAACTGATTCTGGTTAAATTGATTTAAAAAATTATTTTATTATTATTTAAAAATAACTCCAGTTTGTACTAGCTCGCCAAACAATTTTGCCTATATAAAATTCAGGAAAATGTGCAACAATAGGCCGTATCATATGCCTCACTAAAACAAAATAACTTACTATTGGAATATAATGCAAATAAATGACATTGTGTTTAACTTCACCCAAACCGAAATCACATTTTAAACGCAACTGACTTTTTTTTCGACTGCTTTATAACGCGCAATTAGATGTACTAACTACAAGGGCTGCCACCCACTAGTTGCGCGCTTCAAAAAGAGATCCCCCACACTTTGCTCTATTAAGAATATTCACCTGGGATGCAAAAACCATGTTAAATGAAATACCCAATTTTAATGATCCTAATTTGGAACACGCGGCAGTACTAAAACCGAGGTTGGAATTAACAAAACATGCTAAAACGCTAATTGCCACATTAAAATTTTTGGCGGCTTAGGAATTTTAAGCGTTCTTAGTAAAAACATTTTAATAGCTTGACACGTGCTGATTCCAGATTTTTGGAAGAGAACAACAAAAAGGCAAGCCTTGATAGATGGTATAAAAAGATAAAAATCTTTGGGAACGAGTTAGCCTGAAAAAGTCTTCACGCGCGATAGCACGTAACTACTCTGCCCAAAAATATGGGCTCGGAAAAGTTAGTCGAAAAAGATTCTTCATGCGAAATAACACGTTACTTTGCCCAAAAATATGGATACTCTGAAAAGTTAGTCAGATAAAAATTTTCACGCTTGGTAACTATAGTTCGCCCAGCCGTTGTTGACCCTCGAAACGCATGCAATTGCATGCGTTTCGAGGGTCAACAACCGCTGGGCGAACTATAGGTACGCTGCTCAAAATGTTTTAACCGTATTGACCAACTCGCGAAAAGTGTCTCTGAGTACCACAGACTCGTGGAAAGTGAATAGGTAGTCAAGAAAGTCATTTCGTCGTACCTTTTCTAACTTGGGCCCGGTACTACATGTTGTAAAAGGAAATTCTGTTTGAAATTCGTCACCCGTCGTGAGGGAAGGAGTGCTGAGAGCTATTAAGGTTTGCACTGCAGGTTACGGATTAACATGAAGACCTAGAGTTTAGCTGTAATACATAATGATTATGTATATGCTTGATATTTTTATGAACTTCTCATTACAACTCAGTGCTAGTGCCAATCTGTATTTCATTTATTAGGGAATGTAGATTTTTTTTATCATCTTACCAGATTGAATTTAAGCTTAAGGGAGAGTCAGATAAAAAGTAAATAAGCGAGATAAGTGTTAATAAAGGTAATTAGTCATCTTCTTATTATATAACTTACTGTCTGGCGAACTCTTAAATAACTAACATAACAGAAATTACCTGAACATTACATGTTCATAAAACGTTTTGAAGAAATAGCTTCAGTAAATTTTGCAAGAGGCAAAGTAGCGCCAGGTCATTTGATTTTAAGATTGAGTTAAAATCTGGGACTGTTCACACATTTAGCAGTATTGTAATCTACTAAAATGCATAAGCTACTAAACAAATATCACTCTGTCGCAAGTTTGAACTTGAACTTGGAGATTGTTATATACACATTAAAGGCAAACTATAAACAACGCGAGCAATCAACGGGAGCGACTTTGAACCTTATGCATGCAATGATCATCACTTTGTTTTATATAAATACGCTACCGAACCCTCAGTTCGGAAGACTTTGATCTCACCTCCAGCTCCCAAGGTTAGTCACTTGACGACTGCCTTCTGGGTTCTATCCGCTCCTAGAGTTAGTCATACGACTGCTTTAGGTTCCATTCCTTTCCTACCCAACCTGGTACCGGTTAGTTACTTGACGACTGCTAGGGCCAGGGGTGTTGTGCAACCCCTCCATAGTAAAGTCTTGACAAGAAGTTTGTCAGAGTGTTGAGAAAGACAAGTGTCTAAATAGTCCGTTAAAAAGTTTAGTGAAAGCTCTTAGTGCTCTTAAATAAAACCCAGCCCTTAAGAAAAACTATAAATTATAAGACAGTAAACAAAGACCTATAAACAGTACCTCAAATCGAGAAAACATGCGCACCGTAGTAATCGGGTATAATAGAATCTCATTTTCTCTGACCAATACATTGTTATTGTTATAAACTAAACGTGCTTACTTTATCATCTCTTCTTACCCCACATAACGCGATCCCGGTCTACCTCAGTTACCCCCCGGCACGCTAAACAAGGCGTGTCCTCATGAGTAGAACATTCAGTGGTAGATTAAAGGAAGCATTGAGACCCCGTCATTGTACTTATCGCGACGAGGCTCTTCTCTGAGAAGTTATTCTTTAAATAAACGCGCTACCCCGTAAGATGCTCGTGACAGTATTGAGAAGGAAGAATATGGAAAATCATTTGACTTCGAAAAATCTTGATATTAAAAATAGAGAAAAGAGTGATAACGCATCCTACAAGGCCGACTTTGAAAATTCTGATGAAGAAATGGCCCCAGATGCTTACCTTGAACGTATTAAAGCGGAAGGTCAAGAGAGAGATGATCATGATGACGATGACGATGAAAGCACTGATGAGGACTTCGATCCAGACGCGGCGAAAAAGAGAGACAGTGACGTCGCTGAAGAATTTGACAGCAATCCTAGCTCAAGCGGTAGTGATGAAGATAAAAAAGGATTGGATGGTGAAAAAAAAAGAGAAAAAGACCCCAAAGAAAAGTGTCAAAACTGATTCAGAAAAACCTCGCAAGCGTAAAGAAAACAAAGAAGTAGATGAAAACATGCCTAAGCGAGGAGCCACAGCATTCATGTTGTGGCTGAATGCACATAGAGAAGAAATTTAAAAAAGCCAGGCCGGGCATAAAAGTGACAGAAATTGCTAAAAAAGGTGGGGAAATCTGGAGAGAACTTAAAGATAAAAGTGAACGGGAAGGGAAAGCCGGCAAGGCCAAAGAAGAGTATCATAAAGCTATGGCAGAATATAAAGCTGCCGGAGGTGGAGCTGGCGCTAGTTCAAAATCCAATACATCATCCTCATCAATAAAGATTCCTCAAAGAAAACTCAGTCTGGATTGAAGAAGTCTTCCCCAAATGCAGATTCTTCTAAATCTGACACGTTCAAGAGTAAAGGATTTATTGAGAACAACGATAGCAGTTCAGCGGATGACAAAAAGAAGCCCAAGAAGTCACAGAACACAGAATCAGGTGATGAAAGCGATAAATCTACAAAAGGGACGAAGAGACAGAAAAACAATGATGATGAAAAAGAAAAGAAGAAGAATAAAAAGAAATTTGACAGCAACGATGAAGAAAAAGAAACAAAATCTAAGGGAAAAAAGAAAGTTGAAAGTGAGAAAGAAGTTGAAGATAAAGAAGAAATACTTAGTTCACCGGAGGCTAGTGAATCTGAAGAAGATAGTGACTAAAACTAGTTTTGATATTTATTTTTAGTGCATTCCCCAATATTTATTTGTTCATTTGTAAAGGTGTTAAACGATTGAGAATATAGAAATATATTCGTAAGCATTATTGTTACATTGTTACATTAAATAAAATACTTTTGCTTCTTATGGAATGTGTATGTGCAGGATATAAATAGATTGATAATAAATGATTTCAATAGTAATAAGTAGCTACACACGCGACATAATTTTGTAGCGTCAAAGCTAATCTCCCGTTGTTATAACCTTGCTTTCTTAAGAAATATCTATATTAATGTCCTTCTGCATACTACACATTTAATCGCGAGGGTTCACTTACACGTCCAAATATTTGAAAACCACTCCAATTAGAAGACATTTTCGCTCATAGCCGCATACCTTCAGCTACATATAATGCATTAATTCAAGTATATATCTTAGTGTGTACTTTTATAGTACTGATTATGCCCGCAACATCGAAATAAACCGAATAATTTGTATTAAATTATTTGTTTGCTAAGACCAAGACATTGAAGGTTTAAAGCTATTTGAGTTTTTCTAAATTCAATCAGCAAAGGCAACAATAAATGCTGATTTAAAAAAATACTAACCTTCATCCCTATCTATTAGTCCACTTGGCCGAGCATTAAAGGGCAACCCACTTTGAGGGGCAGGTAAATACAAACGCGAGTTTTTCCAAATTCAACCAGCGAAAGAGAAATAGATAACAATAAATGTAGATTTAAAAAAATACTAACCTTCATCCCCATCTATTAGTCCACTTGGCTGAGCATTGAAGGGCAAACCACTTTGAGGGGGAGGCAAATACAAACGCAAGAGCTCTGGAGGGATGAATATTGGATGGGCCGGTAATTCAACTGATTTACCCCAACCCACTCTCATGTCCATACGATACTTCATGTGACTCAGAGCCCGTTCAGCATCCCGTCTACTCATATAAGCAACAAAACCGCAATTTGTATTTGAGTTTTTAAATTTGTCATCGCCTACAATAGAATATAATGAGAAATTTTAAATACAGAAAATATATAGTAGTGTAATATATGCATGTTGTTTAGCAACGCATGACCATGAATACCTTGAATATAAAGATAATTTAAGTAATGTTATTTCGGCACCCAAGTAACTGTAACTTTAGTTTCTGAATAATCCCGGACGCACTAGTTATTGCCCGAAAGCAATTTGAAAGGGCTATAGAAATCAACATTATTCATGTGTTCCACTTACATATATAGTTTATAAGGATCACCCATTAACTACATAGACGGAAAGTGTAAAATATAACAAATATCGATCTTGATGGTTTCATACCAATATTATTAATTATATTATTAAACATTGCCCTACCCTATTACAAATATTCCTTACCTCCAGGAGCGCCTTAAATGAATACAATTTAGCAGGTCACATTCCACTTAACCAGAAAATAAGAAGAGATCAATATTTGCTTGTAGCTAAGTCAACCGGACTTCAGTCTTTCATCATAATCGCAGATAAAGGAAAATCTATGTTCTAAGAGATTGGCCGAAACACACTAAGTAGAGACTTTTCTGATCTCTCAGAACCAATTTTTATGTTTCCAAGCTTACCTCTAGGCCACATAATTTTTACGCTAGCTAATGATCCGTAGGCACCAAATTCTTCCATTAGATCCGCCTCCGTTATTTTTGTATTTAGACTGGCAACAAACAGATTAGTAGAGGCTGGATCCCCTCCATCAAAATAACTCACAGCTGGTCCGGACGTGATGATTTCTTCCTAGAAAATAACAATCCCCTAAACCATCTGAATTTATCATAAGTTGTAGAAAAACTGGTTCCCTGAATGAAGAATTATTATAAATAATTATAATCGCCTTTTCTGCGTCTTGCGCTTTGTTTGTCAGGCACATTGTATAAAACAAGTAGAATAAAGAAAACGCGAAAAATTACTTTGAAAATAGCGACTATAAAGAGGATATCGCTAAAAATGAAGAAAACATGATGACTTCGTTGAAATCAAAATGTTTCAATGTTTATTTGATCTTTAAATTTTCAACATCATCATCATATAGTCTCTGTTTCAGTCCACTGCTGGACATAGGCCTCCTCAAGGTTTTTCCATCTACTTCTATCTTGTGCTGATTCAACCCAATTCGTTATCTGACCACCGGGTGGGAGGTCTACCACGGCTCCGTGTGTCACTCCTTGGCCTCCATTCAAGAATCTTCTTCGTCCATCTCCCAATCTTGCCACATGTCCCGTCCATCTCCATTTGAGTTTCGCAATGCGTTCAATAACATCATCTACCCTTGATCTTCTATGTATCTCCTCATTTCTTACTTTGTCTCTCAGCGTTAGGCCAAACATTGAACTTCCATTTTCCTTTGGGTTATTTTCAACTGTTTCACTGATTTTTTTGTAAGAGTAAGAGTTTCGGCCCCGTATGTGAGAACTGGCAAGACACACTGGTTGAGCGCCCTTCTTTTGATGATGATGGGCACGTCAGATTTAAAGATGTATCTTAATTTGCCGTAGGCAGTCCAGCTCAGGGATATTCTTCTTTGTAACTCACATGTCTGGTTATTTCTACTTATTTTTATCTCGTATCCCAGATATGTATATTTGTATGTGAGTTCAATCTCTTCTTGTCCGATCTTAATGTTGTCACTGGGTATTAGATTTGTCGTCATTTTGGTTTTGGTTTCGTTAATTTTCAGTCCCACCTTCCCTATTGCTGTAATAATTTCTTCCAGCATGTCTTTAGCTTCTTTTAGGTCATCTGTTATCAACACTATGTCATCCGCAAAGCGAAGACTATTTTAGTATTCTCCGTCAACTATTATTCTCTTGCTCTCCCAATTCAACGTTTTAAAAGCATATTCTACTACTGTTGAAAACAATTTTGGTGACATAGTGTCGCATTGCCTTACCCCTCTCCTGATGTCAATTTTGTTGGTGGTCTCGTGGAGTTTTATAGCAGCTGTTGCAGTTTCATATATATTCCTGATGATGTTAGAGTACTGATAATCTATTCTGCATTGCTCCAGCGACTTTAGGATAGCTTTGATACTCACCGTGTCGAAAGCTTTGCTAAAGTCTACAAAGATGAATACCAAGGGTCTGTTGTATTCGATGGTTTTTTCAATTAAGGTCCTCAAACATTGCAGGCGGTCGTTTGTACTATACCCTAAGCGGAACCCAGCCTGCTCTCGAGGTTGATAGAAATCGAGTTTTACATTTGACCATGCCATATACTTTAAAATATTATTTTTTGTTTGATTATGGAATTATGTAATTGACGATTTCTAAAAGGTGATATGTATATCATCTTTTTTTCTGTTATATTTCCATTAGGTTTTATTAATTTTGAAAATATGATAAAAGTAGTGCATGTGACTATTTTTTGCTGACATAATTATGAGCACATAAAAGTGAACATGTGTGAAAAATAAAAGCCGACCATGGCCTTGTCAGCAACATCAGCGAATTGTTGCATATCTGGTCTTAAGAGGCTTAGAGTGAACCTTCTAGTCTATTGTTAATGTTCGGTGACTCGTGTACTTAATGAACCAATAAAAAGGGAAAACATATAGGTTTTAAAAAAAATGCAAATCACCTTTCAAAAAAAAAAAACACTTAATACCAACGGAACAGGGTGGATGACGATATTAAAAGGACAATTTCGAATTTCCATTGTCTTTATTTAACTTAATTACACGTTTCGTTATCAAGTGTAAACTAATCTAAATCATATAGCTACTGAGCTTATATATACTAGAGCAAGACGGTCACCCTTGACAGAGTTGGGTGCGGTCAAACATGGGGTCTTCCACCGAGGGCCACGGTATTGGTGCCCTTTATTAGTGGCTGCCAAATAATGGGTATTTCTACGTTTGGATTGCTGGAGATATTATCATTCTTTTTAATGAAGAAGCGTCTTTAAACTTTGACTTTTTTCAATGAGGTTCCTTGTGGACCACCTGCGCCTTTGACCAAACATGGTCTGCAATCCCCGATCTTATTGTTTCGCCCCTCTATGTGTTTTTTTGTGTTCTTAAATTTTTACATTTCCCAATATAATCCTCACATTCACAGTATCTCGTAGTTACACTCTTTCTCTTGTATAGATGTATCATCTTCTGTTTTTGTTAAGACGTTTCTTACTGTTGATCCAGACTTAAAGAACGTTTTGTTTTTGTAGTGATTAGCTATTTCAATCATTTCGGACGTTATTTTCACATACAGAATCGCTAAGAGAGATAGGATGTCTTGCTCAGTCGGTCGTGCTATTGGTTCTACATTACAGTTCACTATAATCTTACTTATGGACGGACCTCTCTCTTTGCGTAACTATTCTGAAGCAGATCCATCTTGATATTGCCCGATTCAGCATTAAGAGAGAGATGCTTAGTCACTGCATAATGTAGTTGCTAGATTACATAGTGTTTTAATTATTTCTAGCTTGGTTGCTTGAGAATGGTTTGACTGGAAGTTGAGATACTAGCTGGTGTGGGTTGATTTCCTATTCGCTATTACCGGAGAGAGCGGAGAACCCATAGGTTGGCCATGATCTTGACCGTTTTCCAGATTTCTTTTGGGGATTTCAGCTTCGTTGGGGTCACTGGACTGGCACTTGTGCTGTTTGCATCCTAGGGCCGGAGCTGAAGAGGCTCTACTTTCACAAAAATTGTAAATAGAGGTGGAGCAATGGCAAACATTTGTAAGGTAAGCTGAAAGTAGGAGTTATGTAGATAACACTTCAAGAGCTCCATCATTCCCTCAAGGGACAATTAAGTTCTAGCC
The DNA here is from genome assembly GCA_016904865.1 of Pissodes strobi. Taxonomy (NCBI): domain Eukaryota; kingdom Metazoa; phylum Arthropoda; class Insecta; order Coleoptera; family Curculionidae; genus Pissodes; species Pissodes strobi. Next base: position 21,764 of record MU187578.1, on the reverse strand, counting down.
TTAATCTAGTCTCAACAATGCTCAACGATTCCTCTAAAGGCTCGTTGGGATGCAAGCTTTCAACGTCAAAGCTGAAGGACCTAATTCTATATGTTTTTAAGGATATCCACAAAGTGTTTAGAATTTTTTTAAAGTGAAGGAGTTTACCGACTAATGGCTGGACAATTTGAAGGAGACATCTACTTAATCTGCTGGTTGCCGAATCTCTTGAACTAGTGATAGGTCGGATTGGCAGATCAACTTTGTGAATTTTTGGCAGCCCATAAAGATGTGGTGGCATACTATGACGTGGTGTGATCGATGTTCTAATATTATCAGGGATGTATTATTACTGTAGCTTGCCCTTGTCTGCTGGAAGAATCTTTTGGAGATCTCCAACTGCTGCTTGTTCCTCCTGTGTGATACTAATTGTTTTTGTTTCTGATTTCTCTAGGATTGCCCTTATCTTGCAACGTAGTTCATCTGCATCCAGTCCAACCAGTTGTAGTGTTTCCACGGAGCTTATTATGTCCGACGTCCAACAACTTTGCGCATTTTTGGCAGCCCATAAAGATGAGATGTGACGTGGTGTGACCGATGTTCTAATATTATCAGGGATGTAGTATTACTGTAGCTTTGCCCTTGTCTACTGGAAGAATCTTTTGGAGATCACCAATTGCTGCTTGTTCCTACTGTGTGATACTGATTGTTTTTGTTTCTGATTTCTCTAGGATTACCCCTATCTTGCAACGTAGTTCATCTGCATCCGGTCCAACCAGTTGTAATGTTTCCACGGAGCTTATGTCTGTGCGGAGATAGGGAGATCCCTGGAAGATAGATTTACTATTGTCCTTTCAATCGTTTGCTGATGACGAGCTTCAAGTTTGGATAACCTCTTTATGTGATTCTTTTGCAGTTTTCCCTAGTCTTGGAAGATTCGACCTTTTCAAATATAGGTGCGTAGTTTTCTTCTCCGGTCAGTTCTGGATGTCGTTCAGTAGGATAGATTTCTTCCATATGTGATAAGTACCCGACTTGCTTTGTCCAAAATGTGTCATGCTCTTTCTAGCTTGATTTGTGACTTGCTGTGAGCCGGTGGGAATGATGTTCTTAAGAAAATAATGTGGGCTTCCTCCTTGGTCTGTACCGGTTCTCGAACATCTGTATGAATATGGCAAACAATGACTCATTACTGTCTAGTCTTTATTTAACTGAATTACAGAACGTTTCGGATAGTCCTATCTATGTGTATCGACATAAATATTCAGCCAAAGAAGCTGTGTGCCTTCGCTGGGGCGACCAGGCGCCTTATTTAACTCATGAAGGCAATAGGCCACGACTGAGAAATACAAGATTTTTCCTGACTGAACCAAAATTTGCCGCCGACCTTTCTAGAAGTTGATTTACTTCGTCTTACATGCTTACGTTAAAAATATGGCATAATCCACATATGTAAAAACAATCCCAAGATTGCAAAATCATGTAAAACGTTTTATTTATAGGTTTTACATATAAATCGATTTTTTCCCTCCAAATATGAACGTCTTACGTTTGTTTGTATTTATGTCTACTAATTTAAATATTTTGGGATAATACATCAGATTATTATGTCAACATATTTATGTAAATATGTTCTATATTGTTGTGGAGGATTCATTCTTACCCTGGAATTGATTGCCTTTTGCTCCACAAATGATTGAAATTTTGTTTGGATTGTTATAGAGCCACTTCGGGCCCGGCTCAAGGATGTAAACTGCACAAGTGCAAGTTTAGTGACCCTTATGAAATTTTTACCTATTTTCTTCTGCAAGAGCTTTTTACTGTTTTATTGTATTTGCTAACCATTTTCATTTTTAGTTTTTTGCTTTTCTTGAAAACGGTGTCCGAATAGACACCAAATCGAAGAAAATAGGTAAAAATTTCATAAGGGTCACTAAACTTGCACTTGTGCAGTTTACATCCTTGAGCCGGGCCCGAAGTGGCTCTATAACAATCCAAAATTTCAATCATTTGTGGAGCAAAAGGCAATCAATTCCAGGGTAAGAATATATTTATGTTGCGCAATTTTCCTCATGAGTACCTAAACGTATTTCTTACAAACTTACATCGTTCAGTGTTTTGAAATAAAAATAAAAAAAGTTCTTTACCTTTTCAAAGATTATTAAGAGTCAGAGAAAACAAAAAAAACATTTGCAATATTGCATAAAAAATTCTAATTAAATAAATGTAATTACCTTAAGTCTATCCCGTTCATCTTTTTCAGAATGACGTTGCTTTAGCTCCTCCTTTAACAATTCCAGATTAGATTTAGGTTTTTCTTTGTTCTTTTTTGGCCTTTCAAGTTTCACGTCTTTTAATATTTTCGCACATTCCAATGCATTTTGCATTGCTGTGGAATTTTTTATCAAAGGAGTTGGATTGTACAATTGGCCTTCCAACGGAGCAAGTTGGTTTTTGTCAGAAAATAACACGCCAGATTTGACGAATGTTTTGCTAGCGCTTGGGGCATCTTGAAAGGTGCTAATAAATTCTTGGAAAACATGTGCAGTAGCTTCTTGTTCTTCTCGAATTTTTTTCTCATAATCTCGTTTGGACATGCTAGGTAAGAAACAATAATTTTGTTTTTGAGAATTTTGAACATAATGTTAAATTTGTATGGAAAAGAAATAACAATTAATTACAGCCGTATATACACTTAACTCTTAGCCAAATACCTCATTTTTTTAATTAATACATTCAATAATCTCTGCCACATAGTTGCATCAGCCTGACGAGATGCATGCAGATCGAAAAGGGTCGTTTAGTGAAATAGGAAAAAAGGAATTGTGCCTTAAACATCAAATGCATAGTCCCTAAATCACGGTCATAAGATAATACATTAGCTCCTCTAGAAATTCTAGACACGTAGAAAAAGAAATATCCATAAATCTCATAAGACATTAAATTCTCAGCCAATAAATCAGTCATCAGATAATGCATTAGCTTTTCTACAAAATCTAGCCCCAGGATATACCCATAACTTGAAGAGTGCTCTTGATATTGAACTAACTCCATGTGCTTTACTCTAAATAACAGGAACTATCCAGTAAAAACTCAGGAATATGTAGTATCTAAGCCCTTTTATCAGATTAGGCTATACTTAGGTATTGAAAACATCAGTGTCAACATCGCACTGATAAAATAATATTATGCTACCACTTGTTTAAAAAAATCCATATTCAGCTTAAATATATACTTACCAATAAGTTGACAGGATGGTTGCTTGAAAATACATTTTTTTAATTCAATTCAATTCAAAAATACTTTATTGTATAAAACAAAATTCATTGACAAAGCTGAAAAAAAAGTAAACGAACTCCCACTTGTCAATCAGTGCAAACATGCAAATCACTATGCAAGTGCTTACAGTATATTAATAATTAAAATGCCAAAAAAGAATGTTTATTACCCATTCTAACTATTAATTTGTTCCGTTGAATAAGAGATTATTTGCTTTTCTTTGAACGGTTATTAATTAGGTTTTGTACCTCTATTGGCAGTACATTATATAATTTGATGTACCTATTAATATATAGGATTCATGTTAGACTGGCGTTTACTTTCTTGGCGTGCGCGGATCTCTTCCACACTGGGCAAGCATATTCCCGTTGAAAAGGATAACGCCTGCGCTGTTGTTCTCAGTACTGTCGGTTTGGCGCCCCATTTACTATAGCTAAGTTTGGGTTATGAAACCTGTATGTTAAGGAGCGGTCTAATGCGACTCCGAGGTATGTGGGTTTTTCGGTGTGCTCTAACTTGGTGTTATTCCAGGTGATGTTGAGTTTCCTTTTGGCCTGTCGGGACTGGAGGTGGAAAGCGCACACCTGAGTTTTGGATGAGTTTGGTCTTAGCGAGTTTTCACTTGAACTTGAACCTTGGGCTGTGACTCCTAGGTCGTCTGCGCATAGGTATAAAGTTTGTGCCAGTACGCTATCCTGAGCCAGGCCATTTTTTGGGGTTCGCCAACGACTTTTTCTCCCCTCGAGACTCACGCAGGATTGTCTATTTTGCAGTAGTTATTGCATTATTTTGACGAAATGGTAGTCCTTTAGTGTGACGTAGACTTTTTGCAGCAGTTTTCTGTGGTTGACGGTGTCATATGCGGAGCTTAGATCAACGAGGGCTAAGCCTGTTATCTTTTTCTCTTCAAATCCGTTCTTGATGTGTTCCGTCAAACCCAGAATCTGGCTGACGCAGGACTTTCCAGGTCTGAAGAGAGCTTGATGTGGTAGGTATAGGATGAGTCTTTCATACAGCTTATATAGGTGGCAATGAAACGATATAGAGCGGCAACTCTTTGGCGATTCTGGGTCTTTCCCAGGTTTTAGTATAGTGACGACTTTTGCTTTCCTCCACAATTTTGATATTTGTAATGTCGCTCAGCAGTTATTGAACAGTCCAAGAATCCAACTTTTTGCCACAATGCCAAAGCGTTTAATTTGCTCCACGCATATATCATCTACTCCTGCGGCTTTCCCATTTTTTAGTCAGTTTAGCCCTTTGTTGAGCTCTTTTATGGTGAAAGGTGTGTCAAAGTACCCTTCTCACGGTTGTTGGTGAGTGGTTGGTAAGTAGTTTTTTGCATGCGGTGTCTGGTTTGCCGTTAAGAAGTAGTTGGTGGGCTATCCGGTTGGAAGTCACGTTCGAAGACTCTTTGCTTTCCTCTGGGTCGCCGTTTAGTTTCTTTATTAGGTTCCAAGCAATTTTGCTGCTGTAAAACATGTCCATACGCTCCACACTTTCTATCCATTGTTTCTGTCGAGCTTCGCTCACTGCAGTCATAAGTGCGTTACCGCAGGCTATTGTTTCCTCGTGGAATGGGTCTTTGTTAAATAGTGTTTCGTACTTGTTTAAGGTGCTGCATCACAATTTTGTCCCCTTTGCCTTTAAAGAATAAAATATTGGTTTTACTTATATTTAATCACTCAATCAATTCACTACCACCACAATTTTACCTTCAAATTATGTTCAGCACTATTCCTCCTAACTAGGGACATAGAATCAACTGCATGTACCTGGAAGAGATTCTTGAGATGCTCCTGCTTTGACACTTACTAATTCCAGAAAGTAGCACCTAAACTACAAGACGCCCCTAACTCCATACTTTTCCAAAGTAATTAGCTATATTATATGATTAAGTGATGCAATTTTCTCACTCCTAAAATCACTTTATAGAAAAATTAATGAAAAGGAGGCAGTCGCAGCTGTTTTTGCGACTTATCAAAAGCATTCGACTGTGATACTTATTGCTTTATAAACTGGAAACATATGGATTTAGGAGGGAAACTTGGCAATGGTTCTACTCGTATTTGACGGGCAGGGTACAGAGCGTTTCATATGTGACTGCACCTCCGAGTCAAGGAATGAACTAAGGAATCACAGGGTTCATCAAAAGTCATCAAAGTAGAAAAGTTTATTGATAATCAAATAGCTGTGCCATTTACATAGTGTAAAAACTAACAAGTCTTAATGTAATAATATAGAGTTCATAATACAAACAATACACAAAACAAAATCTATGACTACACACTAAAATAAACCAATCCCCATAAGTAAATCCAAATCAAAAATTAACAAATTCAAGACATGTACTAAACCACAGTATAAGCAACGAATAAATTATACCGTGACTAAACTAAGCAACAGAGACATTATTACTGGGCAAATTCCCCATTAATGGTAAAGATCGCTCAAGAAATTCAAGAAAACAATAATAATTTGCAGACATTAACAAAATGTTCTTTATGGTAGTGTCAAATCTATGTATGCAAGTTTCGAACGCCTAATGGTATCCTGTTATACAATAATTTCCAAGAGTGAAAAACTGTACTGTAGTGCTCCGAGACTGAGGTATTTGAATACCTTGCCTAAAACGTGTGGGGTATGTGTGGACAACTCCCCTTTGCCGAAAAGCATTGGCATCATAATAACGAAAAGTATCAAACATTAGGTCATAAAAAGTCGATATTATAAAATGCCGAAACAAGAGCTTGCAGTAGTCTCTGTAGTTTGCTCCTGATATAACCCTATGAAGGGTTTACAGCCCTCCATATATAACCCTTAGAGCTCTTTTTTGTAAAAGAAATAAGGTATCTGATTTTGTGACGGAACAGTATCTATAAATAATACGATAATACCGGAACTCAAACAGGCAATGGTATACCTCCTTAGATATAGTGGATATTTCAAGTATTGCTACTCTAATTACAAAAATGGCCGATGACAAACATTTTGCCAGCTTGTTGATATGAAGGTCGCATTTCAAATATTGGTCAATCATTACTCCCAGAAACGTGCATTCGCCTCTGAACCATTTTATTCTCAATATGTAATGACATTCTTTATTATTATTTAATTATTTTCGAACTAGAATAATTATTTGAAAAATTAAATAACATGCAAATTATGTAATGATTTATGACTGACTTGCATTTATTTATTAGTTTTGAATGTAAATGTGTTTTTGCTACTACATGCGTCTGCGCCGCTCTCTCATACCATTTTTGAAAAAGGTTCGAATTCTTCTAAATTAAAAATCGGTAATTGATAGAGTAATAAAAGCTATACAAAAATTGTCGTATCTTTTTTCTGTTTAGTTAATAATTAAGTGAGAAAAAATTTATGAAATACAATAGGAAACCGAAACAGTTTGATTCATTTACGATTTATTCGAAAAAACTTTGTTATTAAAGGTCCTATCGAAAAAAAGTATTAAGATATATTGTAGAGAAATTCAAAACATATTTTTCTGCATAAACGAATTTATTCCAACTGTCATTATTCTATAGATAATTGAAAATATATCTGAGATTGTTTTCATGTGTCAAGTTCAAATATGGTTGTTATCCTACAAAATATTGCGTAATACTATACAATTGATAAGACCAAGAAATATTGGTTAATCATATTCACATTTACACACAGTTAGCATAAAACAATGGGCTAATTTAAGAAGATCGTCATAATAATATATATTTAATGAATAATTTAGACATACTATTTAAAAAAAATGGCATATGTCAAATGACGACATTAAAGTAGTGGTAAAAAATAAAAACTTATGTAAGATCTCTCACTGTCATATTAACCCATAATATGTAACATAAAGTTAGCTACAATTTTTAATGATTAAAAATATGTCAAAATATAATACTTAAATATGTCAAAATGTTAACAAAATATGACATATGTCAGATTAATATAAACGAATTTGACAGCTGTAACTGTCAAATGTGACAGCTGTACGTGTCATATTTTATTTCCAAACGATAGAACATCGAAAAATACAAATCTTTTGTTAAACAATTTTTTCGATATCTGTTATATTAAGGGAAATATTGACGAATATATTCATCTGTCACATTTGACATTTTCTTAAAACGTTTGATTGACAGCATCGTACATAGTCGTATTTTAATAAGGAATGAATTTACAATATTTTAACATATATTTTGACATATTACAATGACATTACAACGATATATCCATCATGACATTCGTATATACATAATTATTTGTTTCTTTTGACATATGTTAATAGCGCGAGTAACTGATTGACTTTTTACATTCGGACCGGTTCCGATGCATTATAATCAATTTTAATAGATTATTTGGTTAGTTTGGGGGTTAGTCGTCCAATCAACTTTCGGTTAGTTTCACTTAGTCTCAACTTATTTTAGTTATTTGAACCGGTTCCGATACGTTATAATCAATTTTGATAGATTTGGTTAGTTTGGGTTAGTAGTGCGATCAACTTGCGGTTAGTTTCACTTATTCTCTTATTTTAGTCATTTGAAGCGGTTCCGGTACGTAAAAATCAATTTTAAGAGATTTGGTTAGTTTAGATTAGTCGTCGATTAAACTTTCGGTTAGTTTCACTTAGTCTCAACTTATTTTAATCATTTATTGAACCGGTTCCGATACGTTATAATCAATTTTAATATCCGGGGAGGTGGGGTATAATTCCCACCCCCACTGATGACCCCGTGATACGGGGTCATCACTCGTCATATTTTCGATCCGAGGCTCCGTTGCAGAGATCGGTAAAACAGGTTTTTCCCCCAAAAATCCCCTTTAAATTAGAGCCCCTCCCCTCATATGGTCAAAGGTAGCCCCCTCCATGAGGCGCACCTACCATAAAAATTTCGACCCCATAGCTCTTCCCGTTCTACCGAAATGAATTATTTTAGTTTCTTTTTGCTCACCCCTCTCCTGCCCGAACGGGGGGGGGGGGGGGGGGGGGGGGGGGGTAGGGGGGTCCAGTTTTCATCCAGGATCGTCATTTTACCCCGGTTACATGTCCTAAAAATTTCAGCCCTCTAGCTATACTGGAACATGCTTAATTAAAGGGGCGTTTCACTTTGAAAAGCGTTCCAATTTGATAAGCGTTTAATTTTTTCTGACTTTACCCTCGTTTAAGAAGTCACTTCAATAATAAACCAAAGGAAACGCGTTCACGCAAAAATTTTGTCCTCGACGACTGTACTAAACAAATCTCGGACTAAAGTAAACTGACAAGGACGTGGAGATGACAGTTGGCCGGTTTACCTCCCACTCCAAATTTTTGGGCGGGATTTATGTTGTCGCTTCTCTGCGGTTGCTATTCTCGGACGTGGTTCCCATGTCTGTCTTTAATTTGTTAAATGTTTCAATTATGTGAACCTTTCTTATAATGTAAAGTGTTTTTTAAATTTTGATGCGACCGTTGTCGTTTTGATGTAGTTTGTGCCTCTTGTGGATATGTTCTTTTGTTCCAACTGACAAGTAACACTGATGATGGCTAAGGCCGAAAGCGCTCTGTTACGCTGATTCTGATTAGATGTCCTTTTGGATTAAATTTATGCATGGAATACAAAAGTTTTTCATTTAGTACCAGAGATAAATAAATATTATTTTATCTCTGTTTAGTACATTTCGTACATGCACACAGCCTTCACTCTTCATGTATAAATAGTTAAGTATTTTAGACTAATGGCTTTTGCTAAGTCAAAATCTATTTGCATGAGCAAATAGCTTTATAACATGTATTACTCGATTAAACTCTATTTTCGTAGGCAAAAAAGTTTGCCTAATCCAATTTTCTCAAGACTCAAAAATGTATTTATTCATGTCAATACATTTGATAATGTTTTACACATGTCAAAATACAGGTAATATAATTAGAATACACATATTGTACAGGTAATGAGTAAACCAATATCTAGGTAATGCACATTCACAATTCATAAAACACTTTTACAGCATACCATATACAATGTTTCTATGCTAAAACATAAAAGATAAAAACCTGTAATCGAGTAAAAAAGTATTATCAGTAAGGATATCCTCTATTTTGCCAGAAAATAGCTGATAAGGCAAGTATTTAATACTATTTTGCAGGACATTGAAAAACTAACAGCCCAATAGCCAAGACCATCCCGACAACTATCTAAATGTCGGTATAAGGATACCATATTTAGATTATCTTTATAATTATCCAAGTCTGCATGTGACCGGTAATTCAGTGTTTAATAAAAAGGAAATTTTATAAGATATAGAGGACTGGTATTCAAATTCAAATTTTCTTTATTCATGTTACTACACTTATAACAGGTTTACACACGTCAATACAGTTGTGATATAAAATGTAATATAAAATAATTAAAAAGTTAAAAGTAAAAAAAAATTGTGTAGCTGGAAATCAAAAGTACAATACAAATAACAGAGATAAAATACAATAAAATAATATCGACAAGTATATGACATACAAAACAGTTTAAAACAATCCAAAAGACTCCTCTATATCATACAAAGGGCCTTGCAACAACAAGTCCTGCAATTAAAACATATAATTTAAAAGTAAAATATTTAAAAAGTTTTGTGTAGCTTGAAAACTTAATATAATACAAATAGCCTGATGCTAAAATACATTTAAAATCGACGCGTAAATGACAAACAAAACAGTTTAAAACACTCTAAAAAACTCCTCTGTATCATACAGTGCGCCTTGCAACAGCAAGTCCTGTACTCTACACTTGAACATAATTAAGGGAAGGTTTTTTAATTCATCTGGTAGGCGATTGTAAAATTTTACCGCCCAGTAATTAGGTCCACCTCTACACCTCTCCAGCCTCCACAGCGGAACAGAGAACTGCCCCGCCATGAGAATGTTGCTGATCATTTGTTGGATATCCTTGTAGATTTTTCTTAATGTAGATTAGATTCTCCAGTATGTACAGACTGGGAAAAGTGAGGACTTTTAAGTCAATAAATATTTGCTTACAATCTTCTCGATATCCCAGACCAGCAACGATTCTCAGAGCCCTGCACTGCAGGGAAAACACCCTGCGCCACCGCGGGGCATGACCCCAGACCACCACAGCATAGGACATCAGAGAGTGGAATAGTGCGAAGTATGCAGTGCGCAGCACGCCACTCGCCACCTCCCCTGACTGATTGCGCAATAGAAAAACGACATTGTTTAGACGCTTTGCCAGGGACTCTATCTATGTGAGCATCCCATCTCAGGCCATTTTGGTATTGCCACATTCTTAGGGTAACAAAACTCCTTCTCCAATCATCTCTGTAATCGAGATTGACCATCATCCATATTAATCTCCTTTGGATGGCAAGCAGCCTTTGAAGTTTGAAACCGAGTAAAATATTTGGAATTGGAATAACAACTGGGAAAACAACCGGAGAGGCCTGTAATGTAATCACAAACACAGTTTTTGCTAGCTTCCCAGCCATGCATTAATCTTACCTCTGACCCACTGTCGCTGAGATTGTCACCCAACCCATCACTCTCATAGTAAATAAAAGAGTATCCCTTTGGTTTTATCTTGGTTAAAGGGAGCCTATTTGACTGAAACTATTCACTTGAATGTATATATGAGAATAAATAGCATCAGTTTATAAATTTGCTCCATGATGGAGTTGGAAGCGGTTTGTGTAATAATAAATCACTTTTGAGTAGTTATTTAGACTTTTGACTCAAAATAGTTATTACTTGAAGGCTGCGTGTATAGTACCTTATCAGCGAAAACAAGCATTATTTTATTAATTTATAATTAGGTATAACTCGAGTCCCTAGCTGTTTAGATAAAAACAGATTAGACTTACGTATTTGTTTCAACCAAGTGTAAACTGATATTTGCATAGAAAATTAACGTTTAAACCGAGGTTTAAACAGGAAATATCTGCTCAGGCGAATAGCTTTGGCTAAACAAAAGCCATTTGCCCAAACCAATGATTTAGCCTGCGACACATACATTACCTGGCTTTGCGTTTTATATATCCACAAATGTTCCCAGATAACCAAAAATTCAAAAATTAACAAACCAAAAGACTACACATTTCCTATCTAGATACTAGTGATTTAATTTAATGTCTGTAAACTTTACCTTCACCTTCAAATAAAATTTAGTATAATTACGCACCGATTGATCAGCTAAAATTGTTTTATACCGTTGGACTGAAAAGAGTTTAAAAAAACTACCTCAAAACTAATGCAGTATATAACACGACACATAAGCCAAAACTGGAATTGAGTTTTGCTTCTGTTCAATATTCAGACTATTTTATTATTAATTATCATCAGAGACAAATTCTTATAGGATCAGACAAATACAAATAGGAATTCAAATTTTGAAAAATGTTTAAATAAATTGTCAAAAGTTAGAATTCCGTTTTTGACAGCTTGTGCTAGGCGCTTTCTGGCATTCACAGTGTAGCAAGGGCTAGGCGCTTTCTTGATTTCACGGTGCAATGGGGAAAAAAATCACGTTTAGGGCTCCCACTAAATTTTTGATGCGAAACCGTGCATGCGCCATTGAAACAAGAATACTAGGTATTATTATGGCTTTGCATGGCTCGCTTCGAGGGCGCAATCTACAAGAGCTAACCAAAACTAACCCGAAATTAAGAAAAAAAGTGAATTAACAAAAAACAAACATAACCTTAAGAAAAGGTAAACAAAACATGTCGCGACCGACGGGAATCGAACCAGCAGCGCAGAAATGAAAAGCAGAATCTCTACCTACTAGACCACCGATGCGTTGAAAGAATTTCGCTAGAAAGTAAAGACATGGATAACATAATAATTATTATAACAAGTAGTTTAACAATTGTAATATGCTATGATCCAAAAAATACTGACTATGGCTGTTGATTTATAAATATACAGTGGTTTGTTTAAAATATAACAAAGTATATATAAACTAAAACAAGAATACATAGTTCCCTAGATATTTTTTAAAGACTGTTTCCAGAACTTCATAAAAGACTCATATGCATGCGATATCGAAAATAAAATGCTACAAAATAAGGTGGTCGTATTTAGAAGTGGTTTTCAATAAAAATGTCTGTTCTATTAAAAATGTAATAGATCCTTTTTATCTGGGATTTGATCTGTTACCGATGTTAAAATATCACGTACAATGTTTAAATTATCTTCTACAGAACTTGGTTCGATATGTTGTTTTACAAAATAAGCAGCTGCAATAAGAACTTTCCCTACAGTACTAACATCATGTATACTTCAAGAGGTAAGTTGAGTTGGCTTTTGTCTTGATATACAATTTTGTTAACAGCAGCACCCATTTGTTCTATTGATAAAAACAGATTTTCAGAAATAAAGACAATAAAGTTGTGATGTCCAGGCCAGGGTACCCGATTTAACTGAAGAAATGTAAAACTTAGTTAAATTTTAATCGTTCAAATGAAAAAAAATAAATATTGGAAGTCATTTGCCCTTGGACTATAAATCCAAAAACCGATAGGAAATTCAAGTTCACTAGACACGGTTTTGCGCGCGGACTATTCCACCACTTAATTCGGCATTCATGCAGTTTCCCCCGAAAATCTTGATAAAAAGAACTCCATTGGTCAATAGGCGTTGCCACAAATGTTCGTCATCCAAGTCGAAGACCCGACTGAACTTTGAAGCCTTTACCTTGAAAAGCAATTGAATGACCTCATTTCGGTCCAGAGTGGAAAAAACCAGCTAAAACGCGAATAGCCGTTTTCGGCGGAAAAGAAGCGTCTTGCGTCATCACCAATGTTCTAATTGCTGCAGGCAAAAATTCCAGGTATTTCTGGGAGAAAGGCACGCCTCGAAAGTTGCGAAATATCACGCGTTTCGTAGGTGGACGGAGATTCTGGATTTTTCTGGGGGACAAAACGTGTAGAAAATTTTGCTATAAAACCACGATTATATCGAAGAAAAAGAAGTCTTATTCTCCAGTCCAGTTGCAGTGGGTCACTATGGCCAAATTCAAAATGTTATAAGAAATATCAGATGTAGCGAGCCGCTATGCTGAATTTCATTTAAAAAGTTTAAAAGTTAAATTAATAATTTTGTCATCGATAATATGGTCTTAGTTGTGACCAAAAACCGAGAGTAGTGCCTTTCAGTTTAAGGGCTCGTGGAAATAACGAAATAAATAATTGAATTCATGTCAACGATTCGAAAAGTAAAGAAAAGTAACGGGGTGAACCATCGTCATTCATCGAGAGTTAAGATGTTGAAATCCAAGAAAAGGGAGCAACGGCGACAGGTTCCGAGTTCACGTTAGAGATAGACTGTAAGTTTAGTTATAAAAATTGTTAGTATATTTGAAAACATTTATCGGTGACTGTTTGCAAGAAATTCATGAATAATTCAGTATCACATTTCAGTATTCGAGTTAGACAGTAAATCTAATCTTAAAGCATAAAATTTGTTAGTATATTTGAAAATCTTTATTGTTGACTTTGTGCAAGAAATTCATGAGTTTCAGTAAAACATTTCAGTACTCGAGTTAGACTATAAATGTAATTCTTAAAGTAAAAAAAAAATTACTGTATATTTGAAAACATGTAGCGTTGCCTGTTGGCAAGAATTTCAGGATTGTTTCGGTAAAAACAATTGAGTGTTAAATTTCGATAGTAAGCAAATTTAAATGATGAGGCAGAGTGCCTGTATATTGGGAAACGTTTAATGTAGTATTTGATAATTTCAAGAGTAGCCCATTAAATAATTAATGTTATAATACTTCGCATTTTATTTAATTAATTCGCTGCAGACAAGAATATCGCTGACCGAAATTATTTTATTATTCCATATTTTTGACTGGCTAGGAAAATACAATATTTTAGAAAAGTTGATACACTGAAAAAAATTCACAGTGTCTAATTAATAATACCAGTGTCATTTTCATTTATTTTGCCAGTTCTGATTGTCTGACGCTGTAGATACGAGGTCATATTAAAAATTTAAGCGAATAAATTTAGCCACTATAAAAAAGCTCCCTTTCACTTATTTTATCAATTTCAAAAACATCATTGATGTGGCTTATATTTAATTAATTATATTTAATATACCTGAGAATAGAAAGTAAGTACTGGTAAGAGGCATAAAGTGGTTTTCAACTAGGTAGCGGAATATGGGTGGTTGCCCAAAATGTAAAGGAAACTATTTTACGTCGAACTTAGGGTGTCAACACACTGGTACTGCGAACCCGTTTACAGCTAACGAACAAAGATTGATGAAACGGCCGAAAAATACAGTAAGTAAAGGATTAGGGTAAATCGGCGTTCATTACAAAGTTTAAATAAGCTTGAGGAGTTTTACCAGTATTAATAAAACATATATTATGTTTGGCCTTTGCTATCAGCTGGCATTTATTAAGCTGGGTTTTTATTATTTTTATGTATGCCTCACTGAGTGGTGACAACGATTTATCAATTTGGTAAACTTTGACAGCTACAACACTAAGCTAAATCTTTTTCAATTTTCTGGTACTTAAATTTTTTCTTTTTTGCTTGAGGGCACTCTCTTTTAGATGCCTGGGGTTATTACGGCCCGGGTTCAATCCCCGTTGCTTTTTTAATTATTTTTTTAAGATTATGTTTCTAAACAGTTTTTTTCTTGATTTTGGGTATGTCTTGGGTTAGTTTCGGTTAGCACCTAGTTAGTTTCCTTTTCTTGAGCCCCCGTAGCGAGCGAAGCGAGCGGATGGCCATATCCAATAGGAGAGGCCGATTTTTATATAATGCACTATTTGTGTAAAGGATCTTATAAGGTGACTGAACACTTGTTCATAAAATATGTCATGAGTTCAATGCCAAGGCTAGGTTCCTATAAATGCGATTAGCAAACGCTTTTTTTTCACCGAAACCTCGTAGTATTCTGGAGAAACTTTTTTGCTTTGTCTGGAACACTTCAAGTATATCCTAGAACTATAGTACATTTTCGTTCTGTTTTCCCTGCCAGTTTTATTATGTCATGTCAACTGACACGTTGGGGAAAATCTGCGAAGTGATGGAGGTAGAGAGTATGGAGGGCTGTTATAATCCTCCGTTAGTAGACAGAAGTAGATACTGTAGAGGGTTACACGGCCAGGCGAATGGAAGTGGAGATGGATGGAGGGTAAAGACATAAGGAGAGGGTTATGCAGGCCTCTAGGCTATTCTCCGTTTCTGTTTTGTAAGTATCTTCATCTGTACCCCACACCTACTTTGTGTCTAACAGATAAATGTACATGGCAAAAGAAGTTTCACTTCTGGTGTGTGGTCCACAAGCACCATAATTTTTCATTTTTTTTAACAATTAAATATAAATCTTAATGGACCAAGAGGAAAATCTAATTATTGATCCTGTATGTGAATCGAACATAGATTAATTTCAATTTCTTCTAAATAATAGTACTGGTGATGACTATTATCACCGACCTCTAGTTGGTAAATTTGCTATTTGACTTCACTTCGAAATAAACACTTATCAAAATATAGATCAACCTGTAGATGATGAATTTCTGCTATTGAAAGTGAGCGAAAGGCTTGAGTTTTCTTTTAAGAAATATGTCTATCACTCGCCAACGTCTGGGTTGTTATAAAATATTTCCTCTATTTACACAATTGTTCTTGTTCTGTCTTATTAGTGCCATGATTATTGTTCGCTTATTAATCTCGGAAATAAAACTAATCTAATAATATAAAACTGCGAAATTCGCTGTTATGAGGATATGGGATACAATCAAAATTGCAACGTCGTCACAAAATTTCTGCATTTCACATTTCGTTGTTATGAGAACTAGGCTTTAAGCGGCTTTTGGAACAGCTGCCACGTAGAAGGAGAGGATATAATAGAAATTTATTGTATTCTCCAAATACGCGATTGTTTCCATCGAATGCAAATCGATGTCTAGAGACCTATCACACCTTCCCTTCCACGCCAGAGCTGTTCCAATGACTCGAGAATACGGGTCCTGGACGTGAGTTCACCAGTCGTTAGAACAGCTCTACCACGGGAAGAAAGAGTGTAATAGAAATGTGCACTTATCGATTTTCAGGCGTGGGAACAAACGCATATTTGAATACATCCCTATTTCTCCTTCTCTTCTTAAGTGAGATTCTGAAATGTTCCAATGACTCAAAAATTCCCCCCAGAACGAGAGTAAAATGCATTGTATCGTAATGTAATGAACCTGAGTTAGTAACTGATTCTCATTAAATTGTTTCATAATTATTTTAAATTAATTAAAAAATAACTCCAGTTTATCAAGCTCGTCAAGAGAGCATTTAAATAAAATAATAATTTAATTTTAAAAACAAACTTTAAACTGAAATTCAAGTTTCAAGAAATAATGTCCGAACCGCGTCTAAAGTTAAGTTATTTGGCTAAGGAAAACTCAGGAAAATCTACAATAATAGCACCTATCATAAGCCTTATATTGGAATATATTTCAAATGAATGAAATTGTATTTAACTCAGTGGCGGCTCGCGGCTTTGAAAGGTAGGGAAGAGCGACCGATACGGAGAGAAGGAACAGCGCCGCAGGCGAAAAATTTTTGGGGTCCAGGCCCAACTTCCAAAATTATTTAATAATTATTACCGGTATTTTTTAGGTAAAGCATCAAAAAATAAAATATATTCATATTGTATTAGCAACAAAATGATTTGTTGCTAATACAAATCACATGTCTACGAAAAACACACTAAAACTAGAATATATAGAAAATATCTCTTGTATAATACTATAATGGATCAACCCTGGAATGTAAATAAAAAATAATTCCAAGAATTTACGGCGGAATGTCCCCTAATAAACTCGTAATAAACGAAACAACGTGCTTTCGCGTTGGACGCGTTGATCTGAGAATGGCAGTGCTACATGCCAGCTCTTCCAATCATTGCAAACCAAACAAATGTACGACCATTACGACGTCATCGTTGTCATGGCAACCATTGTAGTTCCGCTTATACTTTTGATGAGTCGACGGCTCTCGAGCGATACCTCTTCCTTAAAGGTCTACACAAATGATAATGAGATTGTCACTGCTATCGGCGCGTACGCGAAAAGAAATAGACATTTTCATGTGGGTTCACCTCTGTTCTATTCGATAGTGGAGTTAACGGGCAATATGCAGGTGGCGAGATTCTTGTTCTTGTTTCATGAAGCATTGATTCTAATATTTGAAAATAATTGAATAATTAGTTATTAGGGGGTAACGGGAAACAGATTATTCCTAAACTAAAAAAATTTTATCATTGAATCTTAAAATATATTATTTTACTGATGAATGAATTAATTGTATTTTTTAAAATTATATTTTCTTGAGGAAGTGGCACTTGCCCTACTTCCGCTGAATAGCCGCCACTGATTTAACTTCACAAAGACCCGAAATCAGACTTGACCCGCAGCTGACTTTTACTTTTTTGCGACTGCATTATAACGCGAACTTAGATGAACTAACTACAAGGACTATCACCCACTAGTTGCACGCTTCACAAACAGGTCTCCCCGACACTTTGCTCTAAAAAACTGGCCAGGGTGCGTTTCTATTAAGAATATGTAGCGAGCAAAGACCTGGAATCGGAATGCAAAAATCATGTTAATTGAAATAGGTAACCAATTTTAATTATCCTAATTTGAAACAAGCCGCGGTACTACAACCGAGGTTAGAATTTACAAAAACGTGTTAATTGCCACATTAAAATTTTCGCGGCTTAGGAATTTTAAGAGTTCTTAGTAAAAACATTTTAATCGCTGAGCAGGTGCAAAATCCAGATTGTGTCTATGGAAAAAACAAGAAACAAGCCATGAAAGATGGTATAAAAAGCTAAAAATCCTTGGGAAAGGATAGTCAGAAAATATTCTTCACGCGCGATGGCATATTATGTCCACGAGCCGCCTCGAAAAATTAGTCTGGAAAAATCTCCACGCTCAGTAAATCGTTACTCTCCCCAAAAACTTATGGGAACTCGGAAAAATTAGTAAAACTTTATCTATCACGAATGTTACGCAGTCCAAATGGTTAAACAGTATTGACCAACTCGTGAAAAGTGTCTTTGAGTACCAGAGGGCCGTTCAAAGAAAATAAGTAGTTAAGAAAAGTCATTTGGTCGGACTCGGAAAAGTGCTACATGAAATTCGTCACTCGTCGTGATCGAAGGTGTACTAACATCTATTAAGGCTTGGATTGCAGGTTACGGATTAGCATCAAGACCTAGAGAGTAAGTTTAGCTGTAATTTATAATAATTGGGGTACCTGTATTTTTAGAAAGATAACTGATGTAAATCCTTGGTATTTTTATGAACCTCTCATTAAAACTCAGTGCTAGTGCCAATCTGTATTTCATTTATTAGGGCATGTAGAATTTATATTACCCTTTTACCAGATGGAATTTAAGCTAGAAGGAGAGTCAGATAAAAAGCAAATCACAAGGGATAAGAGTTAATAATGCTAATTAGTGGCTGGTGATAATGCGCCAATGTAAATGTAGGTATAGAGTGATTATGAGCCATTTATCTTCTTAGCCAAAAAGTAATACTGGAATATATACCGGACGAAAATTATAACTATAAAAAAGGGCTTGTTCCGGTAAAAGGGGACGTCTGGGACTTCTAGTCACCCGTGCCTATATGTGAGCACAACTTATTTCAGCATTATCTGATTATAACATTGTGGTCAAATTAACACTTTTCTGCATACTATTATAAATTGGTTTGAAAATCTTAAAAAAAAATCATTAGTTTGGTCGAAATCGGTACATTACATACACATTAAGGTGTCGAACTGGGAAGCACCTAGTTTCTGCTTTTATGTTAGCTGATATCCATCTTTAAGAATTGTTTATTTCTTTTCAGTTATATATCAGGAATAAGTCTTCTTGGTCTGCCTGCAGAAATGTACACATATGGAACACAATTTTGGATGACTCTGTTATCAGAAATATTTGTTGCAATAGTAATGGCATATGCAATACTACCAGTATTCTATAAACTTCAAATTACATCAACATATGAAGTAAGTACCTACTATAAGTATCTCGGACGATACAGTATGATAACTTAAGTAGTTTTCTTTTTAAGTATCTCAACCTAAGATTTAACAGCACAGTTCGGTTTCTGGGGACAACTTTATTTCTAACTAAGATGCTATTATACATTCCAATAGTTATTTATGTACCGGCGTTAGCGTTCAGTCAAGGCAAGTATTAAATTAAGTAAGTAAACTAACTCAAATTATCTTTCATCCTATTTAAAATCATAACATTATTAGAAGTGGTAAGTGGTAATATCAAAACGAATGCAGCTGTATCGGATGTCGGAGAAAATTAATCACAGAACAATGAGTGTGCTTGTGGATTATACCCCAGAAGTGAAAATTCATTTGCACAAAACAGAATAAATCTCTCTGTAATGTTTAATAACGATCCACCAGCTTACTCTCCAAATACAGAAGTTTCACTTCAAAAATAACGCGTGTATACCTACAGACAGCAGTCATATATTTTTGGTGTAGCTTGAAGTGTCCGTTTTGATTATGTTCAGCCATGTATTATGTAGCTTCTATAAAACTAGAAAACGACCAACATCGAATACAGTTGCATTTAGGTATACTTGCAGAAATAACAAGATAGACTCTTTAAGTGTATTAATAAATTGCGTTATTTTATTTTTAGTTACAGGCATCAACCTACATCTGGTGACACCAGTGGTTTGCATAGTTTGTATATTCTACACGACATTGGTAAGTAGAATTAAATTCCTCCTGAAAAATAATCTAATAATTCTCCCAACAAGCTTCTAAAGTCAGCAGAAGATAACAAGATTGCTGGCATCAAAGCCATCAATATAAGTAAGACTGTTAACGAGGGACTGTCAAACAAGATAAATGGCGAAATGATCATTATTAGTGGAAATAACACAGATACCATTAAGGCAATCATCAGCATAATTAATAATACTTCATCTTCCTCCGTAAAAGTACAAGCCATCAACTGGGAAGATGGTTGTTGATTCTCTGCTTGAATTTCGCAGAACCTATTCATTCTCGTATCAGTTAAAGAGAGATGAGTGTTCCGGTTTATTTTCGTTGAGGGCTCCATTATTACATTAATTTTTTCTTAGACAAATACAAACGAGACGATATAATATGATTAACGTCAACAAATATGAGACCCAAAAATTTTGACATTAAGTAAGGTTCATAGGTTATAAATGATGTAAATACCAATTTCATCTAGTTATTTTTTTTTTCTAAAGAATCTTCTCAATATCACTCGTTTAGGGAAAAGGTTGTATGCCTGTTGGGTCTTAAATGGTTCGATCCTTTTCTCCCAATGCAATGCGAATTAAAGTAATTTTCTTAAAACTCAGAAAATATCGTAGACATGTACAAATGTATTACAAAAACTAAAGGGGTGTTGTAAGTTATACTAAGATTAAACCATTCATGTAACTAACAATCAAGCTATTAAAATAACTTTGTAGATTTGCAATGAAAATGTAAGTAAAAACTGCCCTAAACTAGCAGAAAACAGCCTGCTGTTGAATTAATTCCATCACTAATTCAGTGTCATGACTTAGTTCATTTGATAGATCATTTTCAAAATATAAATCAAGTGAAATAGCAACGTATAGATCATCTTTCCTCTACCTGTTTCCAATGTTTGCGAATTAAATTGCCGTACTGTAAACTTTTACATTCGCCACCCCCTGATTACGTACCTCAATGAAACGACTACCTTAGTTGATGGCTACGTTTATTCTTATCCCAAGATATATATTTAAATCATACAATCACCTGGACCGCTTATAATTGCTGCTTCAGCGTGACCGTAGTTGCTATGCCTAATACTAATAACTAATAACATTATAGTACTGGGTGAGTCTGCTACATACTGCAGTACTCCTCACCTGGATCCTCCGTTTCCTCTCTTGAGTCTTACAAACGCAGTGTGATATTATGTATGTATGTATAGATTGGTTTTAAAACGTCCGACGACGTTGTCCGATGCCCAATTTCCACGTATTTCTTTCGTTCCACTGGCCCTCTCTCAGATCCCTTGAGCTCATTGCCTTCGTGATTCCTTCCTTCCAGGATTTCCTTGGTCTTAATCGTTTTCCTCGGTTTGGTGGTACCCATTGCCTAACTCTTTTCGGTAGCCGCTCCTCACCCATTCGCTGTACATGTCCGTACCATATCAATTGTTTTCGTTCAATGCCCGTTGTCATTGATCCATCTATTCCCATTCGTTGTCGTACATCATCATTTCTTACTCTTTCCCTTCTGGATATTTGCAATGTCTGTCTAAACACATCCATTTCAGCCGCTTCCAGCTTCATTCTATTGTTCTCCGTAATTCGCCATGTTTCCGCGCCATAAATCATACTACTCTTTATCAGTGTTTCGTATATATTATATTTATGCTTCTTCCCAATTTCCTGACTACAAAGTATTCCGTTCAGACATCCAATTATTTTTCTAGCCTGTGTTAC
>MU187577.1:34776-72560 GCA_016904865.1 Pissodes strobi | reverse complement strand
GTCGTGCAAGCACAGGAAAAGCTGTTTCTGGACGTGTAATGAACGATTTTTTCATAATACCTTTCTAAAATCAAGACATAAACATAAAATTATTATAATTTTACGTTTCCAAAATCATGCCATAATACATTTTGTATTCAAATGAAAGCAAACGTCAAACTTGCAAGACAACCAAGACAGGTATTTATCTAATATTCATCAAGCGTTGCTATGGAAATGTGTTTGTATGCTTTGTTGTAATTGAATAGGCAGCTAATTTTGAAGTATTTGTGACATGTGATGTCAGAATAAATAAAATAATTTTACTTAAAATTAGACTATTGACGCTAAAATGTACTAGATTAATCTTGTAGACTCCATCGCTGTATAATTTTAACCCAATTTATTCTACTTTATGCTTATTCTGTGACTAAATAACTGCAAATTTAGCACTCAAAATCAGGGACCGGGAATATTTTTCCCGTGCCCGGACCGAAAAGACTTACTTTCTTTGCTCTACAGAGACGTCGAAAATGATAGTTTTCAGAGAGGTATTACGAAAAAAAATAATAATCAGGTAAACGTTATTAGCTGCAAAAATTTGAATTTTGTAAGTCACACGTATTAATTCATTGAATATACGTACAAACACATTGATAACATTTTGTGAAATATATAAATAGCAAAATATGAATTAAAGATGACTATAATTGATGGAAAGAGAAATAACATAAAGAATGTGTTCAGGTGTACTATTTATCCTATTGTGAAAGTAATATCATTATATTTACATTTATCTTCAATAATTTTGGGAATCATTCGGCGGAACTACAAAAATACCGAATCTGTGTCTGAATTTAAACCACTTAAAATTTTAATACGTAAGCCCATACATATTTGTAGGATTTGCAATGCCGTCGAGGTCAACGCTCACTCAATTCGTTTCACTTACAGTCATTTATTTGTTTCAGTTTTAAAATAAGTTTCAATATTTGAAGACATCATGCACCTGCTGAGAAAACATTGACACATAATAGTCATGAAAATCAAAAGGTATCCAGGCAAAGCTGTAATCAACGATCCAGCATGGCTTGAAATGGATATTCCGAATCACACAAGAGGCCAATTATATGAAGCCAACTGGTTGGACACTCAGAAAAACTTATCCAATGTTAGTTCATCGTCTAACTCATGGGATAAATATAGTACCAAAAGTGATGGCACCGTGTCCTCTAGACTACGTCAATACCAGAGCCTTTTGGAAGAAATTCGGAAAGACAACAACGAAGATCTGTATGCAATTCCCAAGAAGATCAAAGGCACTGATAGCCTTCGATTAAAATATCACAGCGACAAAATTTTATCTAAAATTAACTCCAAGGCAATCGAAGATAATGAAGAGCCTTTGCAGAAATATTTTCTACCATCGCAAAAGTTACATAGAGAACAAAGCTTCCAGGAAGAAACCACACGTCCAATTCCTAGACCTAGGATGAATTTAGATCAACAAGGCAACGAGCAAGATAAATTTAAAACTGTATTAGAAGATTTGCAAAGGCAGATGAAGAAAAGTGTTAGATTTGATGAAATCAGTACTGTTATTGACGAAGCAATTGATAAAACGGATATCATTGCTGATGCAAATCAATTTAGAGTAATAGTCAATCCTACACATGAACTCTTGGAGAAAATAGGAAGTAGTAAAGATACTGAGGCTACATTCGATGGTAGAATAAGTCAATGGGTAGATACTCAAAATCAGTACCTTGCTGTCGAGGACACAACCGAAAAAGTTAGCAAAGATCTCATTAGAAATGACAGTGGATATTATGAGCACACCAAAAAAATTAGGCAAAGGCTTCCACCAAAGCATATTTACCCTTCATCATCATCTAGCAGTGAGTCAAGTGCGGATAAAAGTGATACAAATGACATTTCATTAGATACAGATTTGGATGTTGTTCCTAAAGAGGAAGGTGATATGGAGGACGAGTATGATAATTACGATGAAGTGTACAGTATTTATAAGGAAGGTGCATGTCCTACGTACGTTTCGGCTTCTTTAAAACTTCCTAAAGCAAAAGATAGGACTAAAAAAAGTTCTCCTCCTTCATCGCTTAGAAAAAATGATTTTTCGATTCCTAGACCTAAGTTGTTAGTACCGGTGCATACGTACGCAGTAAGACGGAGACGAACCGGGAATCTCAATAAACAGAATAGTGTGTCGGAGAGCAATTACGAGACAACTAGCGCTTATAGAAGAGATGAAATTGCTGCGAATAGTGGGGGTAAGTTTTATAATTAATGCATGGTATGGGTTAGGGTTGAGAGATGAAATGAATATTAATTAAGCCTCACATCGATCTAGATTGTAAAATGCAAAAAAAAACATTTATCTCGGATCAGAGAACTCATGGAGTTTTTTTTTTAGGAAAATCGATACATTTGAAAATATGATAGGTATAATCGCTAGAATAAAGTCGCAATTAACGTATGCATAACTTAGTAAAAAGTTTTCATTAAACGATTGTATTTTATCGGTTATCAGGTTTGCCCTCGGGCTTGCCGTTCTTTTTAGCTTAAATATGTAGGACTAAGTTAAGTTGAGCCACTAATATATTGACTGACGGCAATAAATATTACTTTTCTGATTAATTTTACCGAGATAAGCCCCCGGCGTTTTATATATTTATCGTAGAGTGAATCGTTTTTACATTTTTCTAATTGCTGCAAACTATTTGTGATTCTAGCAGCAATAGTTATTAATTTATTAGCATTTTAATAATGCATAATAACTTTCACACATTTATGACATCGTTATTTGCAATAATTGTTGTTAACTGCTAATTGACCACATGCTCACAAATATCTCTACCTTCCAAACTGAAAAGTTGAATGAGAAATATTAGTGGTACATTTTCGTAACTATAAGGAGTCATTTGGGGTTTAGATATCAACTGTAAGTCATTTACCTAATGGTGTTTCTTATAATGAACAACTTAAGAGGTATGTCCATTTTTCGTTGAATTTCCCTGTACATAACTGACTAATCTAATAAATAACTATTAATAATATAGTAGCAGTGCAATCTTTAATTAGCTATCACACAGGTGAACAGAGGCATGGGCAAAAATATGAGCATTATATTAACTGGTTAAAAATGTAACAACCAGAATCTGTACCAGGTGTTGTCAGCGGGTTCCTGAAGGCCCTTTATTTCTTGTACGCAGCCATTATAAACAGGTTCACTGAAAATATTCAGCACCTGTTTTTCCACTTAAATTTTAGACAGTAGCGTTCCATCAAATTAGAAGACTTACTTAGGCCCAAAAGGTACTAATAAAATATCTTGATAAGGATGTTGGTTTTCAGAAACCCGTTATTGCCTACTTCTGTGTTTTCTTTCATTTTACGTTTTGCTGACACAAAGGATTTGTGTCAGTTACTTACTTAAACAGTGCATTGAATGTAGAAAAATAAGGATTTTATTTTACAAAGTAATAGAATATGCGTTGGTCATTTAATACATAACAGAAGCTGAAATAACAAACCTGCTTTCATCCATTGGCAGATCGGAATAGTTCTTCTCATGAATCTTTTAATCTATTTGAAATACCTATCACAACCAACAGAGTAGCCTAAAACGTACAGGGCTTCTGGTTACATTTAGAATGATAGCTAAAATCTTTATTTGAAGAGCTAGCATAGCATATCAAATCTAAATTGCTAAAAAAGAAACAAGTGACGATCGAGTCTGTAAATTAAACCAGTGGCGGCTATTCAGCGGAAGTAGGGGAAGTGCCACTTCCTCAAGATAATGTAATTTAATTAAAGAAATGCAATTAATTCATTCATCAATAAAATAATATAGTTTAAGATTCAATGATAGAATGCTCTTAGTTTAGGAATAATTTGTTTCCCGTTACCCCTCTAATAACCAATAATTCAATTATTTTCAAATATTAAAATCAAAGCTTCATAAAACAAGAACAACAATCTCGCCACCTGCACATTGCCCGTTAACTCCACTATTGAAGAATAGAACAGAGGTGAACCCATATGAAAATGTCTATTTCTTTTCGCGTACGCGCCGATAGCAGTGACAATTTCATTATCATTTGTGTAGAAGTTTACGGAAGAGGTATCGCTCGAGAGCCGTCAAGTCATCAAAAGTATAAGCGCAACGAGTTGGTTGCCATGACAACGATGATGGTCGTACATTTGTTTGGTTTGCAAGGATTGGAAGCAGCGTTACCGTTTTAGTACATTTGTACTAAATTTAGTACATTTTTAACGCGTAAGTACAATAGTACATTTTATAGGGATTTTGGTCAAATTTAGTACATTTCACACGAGCGCTCAAAAATTGAATTTCTTTCATGCAGCAGGACCATCTAGTATAGATAACTGCTGAAAGTTACGCTGGCCTTGTTTGAATGAAGAAGCAATAGGAATCTTTACAGGAACCTTTAACTTTAAACTCTTCTGCCTTCGTCACACGGATCGCTGGTAATTCCCTGCCGGCCGTAGAAATCACAAGCGTCTAGCAATGGAGGCAAATTTTCGATGCGAAACCGTACATGCGCAATGGTGAAACAAGAATAATAGGTATTATTATGGCTTTGCATGACCCTCCGCTCGCTACATACGGGAGCGCAATCAACAATAACTAACCAAAACTAACCCAAGACTAACCCAAAATTAAGAAAAAAAAGTTTAATTAATGAAAAACAAACATAACCTTATAAAATGTAAACAAAACATCTCTCCCGACCGACGGGAATCGAACCCGCAGCGCAGAAATGACAGACAAACACTCTGCCCACTACAATACTGAAAGAGGTTCGCTAGAAAGACTAAAGACATGGATAATTCCGATATTTCGGCCATATTACGCATGCACGGTATTGGATCGAAAATTTGGCCCCCATCGCTAGGGGCTTTTCAGAAAACCCCGAGCGTCTGCTTTAAACTTAATTTATTTTCAGTTAGCTTAGCTGTTGCTGTTAGTGAGCAGTTTGCGTTTATTTATCTTCCCTCTTGTGTTTCAGATATTTATTTTAAGTTAAGAATTTTATTTTTTGTTTAACGATAGAATTTCTCTTGTTTTTGGTTTTAAAAATATATGTATTCGTAATTATAAAGGACCTGCAAGTTTCATTTCTATGCAATTAATTAACCTACAAAATACACTTTGCCAACGAAAGCGACCTTACAGCTTTTAATTGGCGATAAAAAACAAAAGGGCTATAAGGGGTCAAATTTTCGATGCGATGCCGTGCATGCGTAATATGACCGAAATATCAGAATTATCCATGTCTTTACGTTCTAGCAAAACTCCTTTAACGCCTCGGTGGTGTAGTAGGCAGAGTGTTTGCCTGTCATTTCTGCGCTGCGGGTTCGATTCTCGTCGGTTTCGAAAGATGTTTACCTTTTTTAAAAGTATGTTTGTTTTTTATTAATTTATTTTTTTTCTTAATTTTGGTTAGTTCTTGTTGATTGCGCCCCCGTAGCGAGCGAAGAGCCATGCAAAGCCATAATAATGCCTATTATTCTTGCTTCGCCATTGCGCATGCAAGGTATCGCATCGAAAATTTGACCCCTATGGCTAGACGCTTGTTAAAAAAACTGTCTAGTACAATTTAGTACATTTTCGGGATATTTGTAAGTACATTGGTAAAATCGTCTGCGGTAACACTGATTGGAAGAGCTGGCGGTATCACTTCCATTCTCAGATCAACGCGAAAGCACGTTGTTTCGTTTATTGCGAGTTTATTAGGGGACACTCCGCCGTGGATTCTTGGAATTATTTTTTATTTTCATTCAACGGTTCATCCATTATAGTATTATACAAGAGATATTTTCTATATATTCTAGTTTTAGTGTGTTATTCGTAGACATTTGTATTAGCAACATGATTTGTTGCTAATACAATATGAATATATTTTATTTTTGATGATTTACCTAAAAACTACCGGTAATAATTATTAACAAATTTTGGCAGTTTGGGCGTGGACCCCAAAAAATTTTCGCTCTTCCCTCTATCGAATATCGATGTCGGCAGCTCTTCCCCACTTTTCAAAGCTGCGAGCCGCCACTGAATTAAACATCAACCTTGTTATTTTAAATGACATACCCCGTATATGGTTCATTTACCGGATAGTCCGTTCGTTACTGATTTCGAATATACCACGTTTGATACCTCTATCTTCAAAACTAACTGAGAAAAATGGCAAAAACTGTATCATAAGATGAACTAACAGCTCCACTATGCAGGCTTTTCTTCCTATCATGTATCATACCTAACTGCATGCTTTCCTTCTAGAGGGAATTGCGCTCCGGTGAAATCGATCCCGAAGAAAGGTAAAAATAACTAGCGTCCAATTGCCTTAGTTGCCATCATGTCCAAAATCTTGGAAAAACTGATCAACGAAGAGTTATTAAAATATTTCGAATCATCAGGCATCATAAGCAATCGCCAGTGTGACTTCAGCAAGCAGAGATCAACGGGAGATCTTCTGATTTACGTCACCTACCTGTGGATCAAAGCCATCGAGAGCTACGGCGAACCTCGTGCAGTGGTTCTCGACATATCCAAAGCATTTGATAGGGAGTGGCATTACAGATTGTTAAGCAAATTGACAGCATACAGACTACCACCATCACTGCTTCTATGACTTTCCAATGACTTAAGGGATCGAAGCATCCGAGTTGGTATTGATGGGCATGTCTCGGAGGAATTTAAAATCAATGCTGGCATTCCTCAAAGCTGTATTTTATCTCCCACACTGTTCTTGCTCTATATCAACGATCTCTTAGACATGACAAACAATTCTATTTACAGCTTTGCAGACGACAGCACTCTTATATCCTCATTCATGTCGCGGACTCCAATGACCACTGCTCGTTCTCAACGCAAGCGAGAAAATCAAATTGCTGCCATTAATGAGAATATGAACGGCATCTTGCAATGGGGTGAGAAAAACAATGTCCAGTTAACGCAGGAAAGACTCAAGCAGCTGTCTTCTCAAAAAAAACAAACACCGCAGGATCTGACTTATCAATGACAGGACAAACACTGATCCTGGCCTCATCCATAAGCTTGCTGGATATCACCGTAGAAAACACCTTACCTTTGCGTAATCACGCCACCAAAATCCCTAAGGCAGCAGCACAAAATCGAGGGGCACTCTATAGAGCAAAAAAGTTGTATACACCCTATCAGCTATTACTGCTCTATAAGGCCCAGATAAGACCATCTCTGGAATACTGTTCTCATGTGTGGAGCTCGGCATCCAAACACTTGCTCAAGATATTAGATTCCATACAGAGGAAAGCAGTTCGTCTTGTGGATGACCCAGAATTGACTAAAAACCTTGATAGCCTTGAACACCGAGGAGAAGTGGCGGACCTCTCTCTTTACTATCGATACTACTACGGAAAGTGTTAGATCGAGCTGGCACTTTGATTCCGCCTAGAGTTGTGCCAAACAGAAACACCCGTCAGACACAAGCTGCTTATCATCATACAATTCAGTTGCGAACACCTAGGGCGTCGCTGTTGCGGGATTCCGTTATCTGGAGGACTGCCTCGCTCTGGAATGGGCTTCCGAGTAGCATCTTTCACGAAAATTACAACCTACAGCGCTTTAAGGCCAACGTCCACCGTCTTCTCCGCACACGCACCGCTCGTTGAGTGGTATAGGATTTTACTTTTGTGTGTGTGCCGAACATAAAAAAATAAGATCAATGCTTTAGACCAACATATTATTCAGTATCGTTCTCTTTCTAACATATTGATCTTATGTCTCAGTTTTTATCATTTTTCTCAGTTAGTTTTGAAGGTAGAGGTATTAAACCTGGTATATTCGAAATCAGCAACAAACGGATTATCCGCTAAATGAACCATATGAACCATTTAAAATATCGAAGTTGTTGTATATTTTTTACAGACTCAAACGTTTATTGTTTAATTTTTTAGCAATTTTTTACGGTTCAAGTAAAGACCTAAAAGTTTTAAATTTGATATGCTATGTTAACTCTTGAAATAAAGATTTTTAAATAAAGTAGAAACCCGGTACATTGACCAAACAGATAGAAATTTCATAAAAAGGCTCAATGAATATTATTGAAGTTTTGTTAAAGGAAACACGAACTCTAATTATGTAAGCGACTTAAAAACATGCGCGTGTGCAATTTTCAATCCACAACTATATTACTAAGGTTTTATTGACGCATAAATTTATGTTTTTGATTAATCAATCAGTACTCCTATATCTTCTAAGTCAACATTTTCCTTTTTGTTTGCCATCAATCTTATCTGGTTACACTCCGGTATCTCCACCCTGCCATGCCGAAGATAAGTTTTTTATGGCAGTGGCACATACTCAGAAGAGGGATCCTATGACAGTCGACGAGCGGTGTGTGTGCGAAGATGTTGATTGACACGGTTGCTGTGAGTTTGATAGTAAACAACTTTGTTGTCACTAGTTTGTAGAACTTCTACGATCCTAAAATAAGCAGTTCGGAGATTATTCCTTCCGATATAGAAGAAGCATCCAGATCAATTTCTGGATTTCTTCTAGATCAATCCAAAGCGAGGTATGAGTATAAATAAGTTTAAACAATTGTGAATTGAAGAGAAAATACACAACACAAAGGTAAGGTACTAACCCAAACTAACCCTTACTTTGCCGACTTATCCATCACTTACAACTTACAATGCTTCATCTCTCTGGGTTAGTTGGGTTAGGTTGGACTATTAAAAGGAACATCGATATGAGAAAAAATACAAATTTAGAGTTATTAGAGAATTTCGACCAAAAAAAGTCAATGGTGTTAACGGTTCATCGCCGGTAGGAAAAATTGGACTGAAATCTAAAACTTTCTGAATATCTAAAGGATTTAAAACCCCTTCTAGGAATCTTCAATCTCACCACTTTATAAGAATATCTATTACTTGTCTATTTTTTCACTAATATTTTAATAATATTCACGCTATTGCAGGCTTATATCTATTGCAAAACTGGGTTATTATTGGGAGTTTTGCGACAGTCTTCAAACAGGCAGACGGAGAATTGTCGTGTTGTTGGTAACGTTCGGCGCAGCAAGGACTGGCAACGTACTATAATGGATGTAGCTTTGAATGTACTCAATCCCGGACTGCGCCATCGAGCGATCGGGCGACCGCCCGGTGGGCCGGACCCAAAAATGGGCCGGTCGCTTTGCCAAAAAAAAAGCCTAACGAAAGAAACTTTAAAAAATTAAAAACTCAAAGCAACCACTAACCAGACGCTGGACTCGCTATGCTATTTGCCGCAGCTGTGTTTTTAAAATGTACCGATTTTCTTTAAAAATGTACTGAGACAGTTTTAAATGGACCAAATGTTAACTTACAGTGGTAGATATTTTTTTATTACCCAAGTTCACATTTTATAATTTAATGTTAATGACTTACTAAAAATCATATATTTATGTTGTGGCCTGTTTATTAATGATGAAAATTGAAAATAAACTCAACAAAAATGTAATCAAAACGATATATTTTGTATAACAAATGTTTCGGTGATTTCCCTAATTAAATGCGAATTCACAAGCAAGACACGCATAGCAGACGCCCAATTAAATAATTTTAAATAATATTATAAATATGTTGCCAAATAATTATTCTTCTCTTCACATTATTCAATTAACTTTATGATTTTTGCACCCTAATTTGAAGAATTAATTTTTGTACTGAATTTCGTAATATTTTTAAAAGTTGTATCAAAGTACAGATTTTTTTGGGTGCTGAATTCAGTACAATTATACTGAAACGATAACACTGATCGGCGGCGGTACGCCGAAGCAATAAATAGTTCCCGGTTTGTTTTTTCCATTACATGCGATGTGTAGTCTTAGCTAGTTAGCGCTTCTATTATTCTAGAAGGCAAATCGCGCCGGCGCCGGCGCCGCCGCCATTAGCAGAGTAATATCACGTAATAAACAATCGGCAGGCCCACTCGCCGTTAATCGCATTGCAATATTAGCGTTCGAAAACTTGACCTTGGCGGCGCCATTTGGGGGGTCTTAGTCAGGGCCGGATTAAGGCGTATCGACATTTTCCGATAGACAGGGTCGTATTAAGACAAAAAGTGATAATTTACACAAAGTATATTTAAATTAACTTATAAGAACAGCATTAGGAAAATAAACTTTATTGATTTCGCCAATTATTTTTATTGATGGTCTTAAAGTTTCTATTAACGTTTTTCAATGTGTAATATATACGTAGCCTCAGATATAACTTAATAACATATAATGTTGGAAAAAGGAGGCATGGAGTGACAAATCTTATCTCGAAATTAATTAAATCTACAAAATGTTTGCAAATTCCGGATTTAGTGATAAATAATTCAAAATGTTTTTGAAATATTATTTCAATTTGTATTACTAAATATACAAAACTGTTATTTGGCATGTTTAAATTGCCAAAAATATCTTCATTTGCGTTTTTGTATGCCTTTCTGTTTTAATATTTTTAGTAATAAACTGTCATAGTAATGATATCTAATGTCATATCACCCCTTTTGATCGTTTCAATAAAAAATTATGTAATTTAATGTTTTCCTTAAATGCTCAATTTAACTGCCTTTTCCTATAATATTTTAAATAGATCACGCCATATTTTATATTGCTAAATTGAAGGGTAGTGCATAAGCAAAACCTTTCAAAAAATGTGTTACAATATTAAAATGGTTAGATTTGAAAGTTTGTCATTGATAACATCGCAAAGCGACCACATTACTTTTTGTAAAAACTTATGTGCCTCATCTTTATAAGCATACAACTGAAATGAAACCTCTGAAAGAGATATTAGGAATTGAATATGTGTTTTTAATTTTGTTTCTTTTTCAATTTAATTTTTATTTTTTTTTTAATTATTTATTTTGCTTTGGGGTAAAAAATAATTGAACCTGTTTAATTTTACTATTTTTTAATTTAAAAAAAAAGGTTTTGATTTTTTTACTTACCACAGAAAATAAAATAAAATATTTTAATAGAATATAAAAATTTCAAAAGTAACAAAAATTTAAGATTACGCCAAGGCAAAATAAGTAATTTCAAAAGAAAAATTAAAAATATATATAAAAAAAATAAACACATTCATATTATTAACGAATATATCATGTGAAAAACGTTAAAAAAATAAAAGTCTTATTTAAAAAAAGAAGGTTGATGATGAACCCTTGAAGACGAAACGTCGGATTCCAAACTCGATATCATCATTGGATAGAGCGAGAAAAATGGCAAAGCAAAAGTGCAAACTAATTTGAAATTCGTAATGAAATAAGCTCATGAAAAAAATAAAATGATTTTTCAATATTTCGGTTTTTTCCGGATATCTCCGGAAATACTCGGAATTTTAAAACTTTCTAAATGGCATATTGTTAGGCACCTAAATGCGCAATTTTGCCCTAATTTGACCGACACTGCATCTCTTAAGGCTTTCAAGTTCCCCATACATAGACTCGAATTCGAGCCACCCTGTACACAAATTCACTACTGAAATCCCCCTCATGTTAAAGTCTATACATATTAAATATTGACCCTAAACTCTTAGTTACATTTTCCTGTTTAAACTGACCGTCCTAAGTCTAAATAAGTAGGTATTGACCCTTAAATAGTATTTTTTAAATTATTGTATCCCATATACATACCTAATAGGATGTCTGGGAAACTGCTTTTATTGCAGTTTATTCGTTTGTTCCTACAGTTTTTTGCAGCACAATTTTACCCAGACATAGTGAAAATACGTCAACGTTAATAAATTATACTAGAAAATAACTGCTATATCATAAAATCTAGAAAACTAATCTACGATACTCAAGAAAACTGACAGAAACTACATAATGCACATCGCCATTGAACTGTAAACTCACATCACAATCAAAAAACAAAATATACATTCAAGGCAGACGCTACTGATTCCTAGCTGCCGTAACTATTTCTTTTTATTGTAACAAACGACGACAATGGCTTGATTGAGAGGTTGGACCCCCAAATGGCGGCGTGCGCGAGGATATGCGCGTAGCGTTATCGAGAAGGCGAGTGAGCCTGCCGATTGTTTATTATGCCGTGGTAATATTATTATATTATGTGTTTCAGTTTTTGGTGTATTAGTTTGGGTTAGTCGAAAAAAGACGTAGGACGTAGAATAAAGGGCCCATAACTTTGTAACCGTTTGATCAATATAAAAAATTGAAACCTCAAAATGTAGGAATTAAAAAGACCATTTAAACGAGATATCATTCAACACCCCCTTTTCATTTAACAATTTAGGGGTGCTGTCACCAGATCTGCGAGTTTTAAAAAAAAAAATCAGTTGCTCGAAAATGCATCTGTAAAAATTACGTTGGCCCATGCTGTATATTGTGTTAAAATATGGTCAAAGTTTCTAGTAATAGCAACTGCGAATCCAATTTTCACATTCATTTTAATAAATAAATTTCTGCATAATATGAAAAAAATTTACCTCTTATAAGTAATTGTTTTATAAATTTGTTTTGAAACTTAAAAAAAATGCTTGGCGATTGTTTTGCAAAAACTGCAGTGCAGCAGTATGAAAAAAAAAATAGAACGAAACACGGCCAATATTGCGTTTTTTGTATACCTCTCCTTTTCAAAATTATGCATCTAAATGAAAATAATTCCTAAATTCATAAAGTTTTAAAACGCCTAGTCCTATTTAAAAATAAATATGAGAGCCCGAGGAGAGGGCCGGTAACTCCGATTTTCAGGTCCAGTCCGGCCCTGAATGTACTTCATGGGAAATGGGTATTTTTTCAGCCAAAGTAATTCGTCTTTTGAAGCAGGACGTTTTGAATGAAGCTTCCAATTTCCAACCAATTTAGCTTTGTCAGCTTTATCGAAAGTAATGGAGAAATTGGCTAAAACTCGAATAAAATTTATTTATTGAAGTTAACCGACTTCCCTTCTAAATCTAGGATTAGATCTCAGAAAAAAATAACACAAATTACGTCATTTTCAATTTGTTGCAGGTACTATACTGTCATATTAATGTGGTTATTGGTGATAGGTAAAAATTAGTATATAGTTTAGGAGGATGTAAAGATGTTTAATCACCTTCCAACTGATATCAGGCCGGCACCCGGTACCTACTGTAAAAATATTCAAGCATCGATTTCGACGAGTATTTTTTGGCAAAACTTATTCTGGTTTGGACAAATGCTATGAGGACCCCTTATTAACGGAAAGTATTGTAGGTGCACTCTGTCGATGAGACTTCATTTTGATTTCGACTTTGGCTATTTATATTTTCTCTACTTTAAGAAAAATAGATTAAGTGTGAAAAGAACGAAACTGTAAGGGTATTCTGATATTATATTACGTAATAATTGGCAACTAGTGTTTTTTTTTTTGACGAGCAGACAGGAGTTTTTCAGATTTCTAGCGCTAGGCATTGCCCTGGAATTTGGCGAATCCAAAAAACACTTTCTGAACAAAATTATGAAATAATTACTTTGTATTGTATACTTTCTCAACGGTTGCCAAAAAATAACGTTGTCGACTAACGAATATATTATCACCGAACATATAACGTATATGTTCGGTGATATTATACTTTATCAGATCAGGTCTTATTCGGACGATTTTAAGAAATAAGCGCCACATTAACGTAAGTGTACAATCGCATTATTTTTGAAATGCAGAGTGTTGAAATTAGTAAATAAAGATCTGTTTGTTCTTAATATTTTTGAGAAAAAATGGCACGCCACTGCTTTTTTTGCAAAATTAATATTATTTTCATAATTTTGCTTTATGTCTTAGGAAAAATGGTCTCTTAACTTTTTTTCGTCCCAAGAATGGTTCATTTATTTATTTATAGAAGACTTTTATTTGCATGTCGCTATGCGAATATTATTCTCGCCAACTATTTACAATTTACAAAGACATTTGTGAAATTTGCCATATTTTTTTGATATAAAATGCCTATAAAACTGACAGAATCTGTCTCTGGCTTACTATATACATTCTTCTTTACTCTTCAAGAATCATCATTTATTTATTTAAAAGAAAACCTTTCTTTGCACGAAAAAGTCAAGAGGCCATTTTTACTAAAAGATAAAAGGAAATTATGAAAACAGTATCCATTTTTATGCCTGTTATAGTGTTTACATGCAATGGATTTTATTGTTCCTCAAGGAAATCGTAATGGCAGTGGAATGTCTCACCTTTAAGGTGCGTCCAGACTTGTGACAAAACCCCGTGACGTGACAGCGTCGCGAACATTTTCACGACGAGGCAAACTTCGATGCGTGTCATCGTCGCGTGTCTTCGTCGCGTGTCATCGTCGCGTATCATAGTCCCGTTCACAGCGTTCCGCTCATTTAAATAAAAAAACAGTCGGTCATCATGGACGTTGCAGCAGCACCGTACATAGTTATAGATCATTAATTGCGTAATTCTATAAATGTTAACGTTGTCTCCTGTTCCCATTTCATCTTGATATAAAAACAAATACTAATTCGAAACAAAAATAGCCGCTACACAGGTTAAAACTCAATTAAATATGCAAAACGTTCTGATGATACGCGGTCCCGTCCAGACTTGTCGAACCAAGCAGCGTAGCATCCCTTTGATGCGACGCCAAAAAGGTGCGTCCAGACCTGTGACAAGACCACGTATCGTGACACCGCCGCGAACCTCGTCGCGTATAGTCTGGACGGTACCCCGTAACCGCAACGCATGACATCGCTGCGTTTACCGCGTGTCATCAGTTCGTTCCATGTCCTGTCGGTCTTTTAGCGTCGCATCAAAGGGATGCTACGCCGCTTGGTTCGGCAAGTCTGGACGGGACCGCGTATCATCAGAAAGTTTTGCATATTTAATTGAATTTTAACCAGTGTAGCGGCTATTTTTGTTTCGAATTAGTATTTGTTTTTTTAATATCAAGATGGAATGGGAACAGGAGACAACGTTAACATTTATAGAATTACGCAATAAATGATCTATTACTATGTACGCTGCTGCTGCAACGTCCATGATGACCGACTGTTTTTTTATTTAAATGAGTGGAACGTTGTGAACGGGACTATGATACGCGACGATGACACGCTAGGATGGCAGGCGACGATGACACGCATCGAAGTTCGCCTCGCCGTGAATCTGTTCGCGACGCTGTCACGTCACGGGGTTTTGTCACAAGTCTGGACGCACCTAAAGACCGACAGGACATGGAACGGACTGATGACACGCGGTAAACGCAGCGATGTCACGCGTTGCGGTTACGGGGTACCGTCCAGACTATACGCGGCGGTGTCACGATACGCGGTCTTGTCACAGGTCTGGACGCACCTTAAAGTAAAGGATATTATAGGCATGTGTGTGAGCCATAATGCTTCTATGAAACGAAAAGCAAGTACCTACTATAACAGATCTATATAGCTATGCGTAGCTATATAGATCTGTGCTACTACGTCTATATAATAGCCGAAACAAGGTTGGAAAATTAGACCTTTCTGTCATGTTTTATTACTTTTCTATTGCTTCCTCTAATTTTGAAACTAACTTTAGTAGAATATACTCAAATTCAAAAGAATATCTAGTGCGGTCTTAGAGATATTGAGAAAAAAACAATTATTTTCAAAATTTTCAACACCCTTATCTTAAATATAAATATATAACTGTTATAAGGCATTTAGAAATATTGTCCAGATGATATACAGGTTTATATTGAAAACGAAGTTAACTATTCGATGTTTTTTTTTTCGAAGAATCCAAATCTTCGTCAAAGCAACTTAATTGAAAATAAAAACCATGACATCCTTTTTTTTCATAAATCACATTTTCTACGTGAAATCTAA
This sequence comes from Pissodes strobi, assembly GCA_016904865.1. Taxonomy (NCBI): domain Eukaryota; kingdom Metazoa; phylum Arthropoda; class Insecta; order Coleoptera; family Curculionidae; genus Pissodes; species Pissodes strobi. The sequence continues at coordinate 56,716 of MU187577.1, read as the reverse complement.
TGCATAACGGGACAGAAATTGTGGCTCATAAAGGTAACAAATATTCACACCTATTTTTCATATGTCGTGTTTACGTATTGAATTTGACGTAAAATGTTCCATTTTAAGACAACTAAATTTAAACCCACACCAAACCAAATCCAAGCCAGCGGAGTTTGCGCATAGCGATTTAAGTGTCCCTTATACTGCAATGCGCAAACTCCGCTGGCTTGGATTTGGTTTGGTTTGGGTTTAAATCGCTGCTAGAACAAACCTAATAAAAATGACAAAAAATTTACATTAGATTTGACGTAGATAAATGTGATTTATCCAAAAAAAAAGGACCAAAAAGTAGCAACTTGTTTAAAATATGCCATTTTTGAGTCATGACTTTATTTTCAATTAATTCCTGGAAATAGTTCGGAGAATGCATATTAAAATAAAAACAAAGTAAATTAAAAATAGTAAAAAAATAATAATTTAAGAGTTAAAATTAATAAAATCGACATTAAGGTGAAAATTAGCATATTTTTTTTTCCAGCACTAGTGTGGAAAAGCAACATTTTTGAAACTAAAATACATGGGGAAAGTGGACAAAAACGCTCGGTCGGTCGTAGAAAAAGATATATTGATATCATCGTTTTTAATATAACCGAAGATTTATATTTTTTTAATAAATCAAAATTGCTAGTTGAAAAATATTCATTGCGTATATGCACTTAAATAATTGTCCTAACAATCTTCTCACCTTATAGAAATTCGTACTGTCATCAGTGAAACTAAGTACCCTATCTTATACAAGCCTTAGAACAAAACCTCTAAATATAATGATTTTAAATTACCATTTATAGATCAAATCTAAGCTTAAACATATACAGAAATATGGACGGTAGAAAAAATTAAGTATTTACACCTCATTTTGTATTTCCCTTCAAAACTAGTGATTCACAATTGCGTTAAGGTCTATTGTGTGGTGCAATCAGGCTCAAGAGAGAAATGGGTACTTTGAAATGTTTGACGTCTATCACAAAATAATAAATTGTTATATATTTTAAATATAAACAAACATGCTATTATTACATATTACCACATCTTACAAATGTGATAACTGCTGGATTTAACATAAAAATGTTGCGATTCGGTTCTATGTGAATCTACAGAGATACATTCACGATCTTGGAAATAATAATTAACTCAATAAAGAAGCAAAGGAAATTATTAACCATCCAGGTCATGAACCTATAATAATAATAGTATACGATTCAATTTTGCGACGTCCTGACAAAGTACTGATAATAATACCAATCATAAATCATGAATATACAATTTCTCGTTTTTAATGATAATTATGATGATGTACCCATACCTACCGATAGAGGTTAAGCAATCAATGTTATTGCTTTTATTGCTTCATTAATAATAATATTATTATTATTTCTAGGACACATGGATTACAAATGTAGGATATGGTGTTGCATAAAATAGTTTAGTAAACTGGGATGCATTTAAATGTCATGCTTTTTAATGACGTGATTGCTTCATTACTTCTTTGTTGAAACTTTATAATTTTTTGCTTTATTTATTCTGCATATTGCTCTTAACACTTTCTGATTGTACTTCATTTTGACATTACTTCTTGGTACATTTCTTATTTTATCTTTAAACAGACACTTTATTTAATTATTGTTCTATTTTTAGGATATAACTTTTCATGAACGGACAATTATAATTCATCATTCGTAAAGATATAGCTTAGCGCTAGCTGAATTAAATTTGCTAATAAGAAGATCGCTTTCAGAATCTACTTATTTGTATAAACTGAACACTTTCTTTACAGTCATTACAATATGGCCTTTTTGAAGAAAGTCTCATAACATTTTAAATCTTGATTACCAGAAGCTTGCCTACTTACGTCTCTTAGGAAGTAATTCTCAACTACTCTGGAAACAACACTAGGAAGGCAATCAATCAACAAAAACAGACAAAGAAGAAACCAGAAAGCAACGAAGAACATAACATGCAAAAAGCCATCCTTCCATATATAAAGGGAGTCACTGACAAAATCGGCAGAATCTAAAGGAAGCATCAAATCAAGCAAATTTTCAAACCACAGCGAACCTTAGCCTAAGTACTCGGAAATCCAAAGGACAAAGTAAAGTTTGAGAACCAAGGAGTGTACAGCATACCTTGCGGCGACTGCCAAAAATCATACATAGGGCAGACAAATAGACGAATTTCAACTAGAATCCAGGAGCACAGGAACATCATCAAAACGAAGCAGACTACAGCAGCACTCTTCTAACACCACTTATCAACAGGACGCAGCTGGACGCTCGCTGTATCGATTTCAACAACGCCAGACAAATAGCCCACTACAAAACTCGCATAATCAGATAAGACCTAGAAATCTAGAAGAACAGACAGCTCAATAAGCGAGACGAGTCTCTCAACATATCAAAAATTTTGAAATCTTTTCTTAAAACTCAAGAAAATCACCCCGGCTCCACTCAACAAACCAACCAGAACATTATCGAAGCCACGGAGGCGGATTAGGATTGTTTTGTTAATAATATTAATATAAATGTTTTACCTTTACCAGTATATATTAAAAATAGTAACAAAAGCTAGACTTTGACCACAGATCTATATAGCTACGCAGCAGATGCCTACTCCGGTATTAAAAGTGTCGCTCGCCAATAATGCAATAAACTTAAATATTTTCCTATTTAGGCGGGTTTTGCCCCGCCGTGTTGCCAAGTCGCGAACTCTAGTTTACCTCTCATATCACATTATGGTATTACTCATTTTCTTGGCAAATTAAAGTTCATTATCAGATTCAGTGAATGGTGTTTGCTTGAACATGGGCTAAAACTCACCTTAAATATCGGTGTAAAAGGTCATTACAAATTTTTATACTGTAATATCTCTTATTTATATTAAGTAATAATATTATCACGCAGGTTTTTGTTTCGAAGATCAAAGGCATTTTCGAAATGTTTATCGACATGTCAAAGTACCATTTAATTTTGTTTTAAACTCAACTTAATATTATAAATTTGTTGATTTAAATTGCCGTTTCATTTGTTTTACTTTTATTAAACTATCATACTTAATAAAAAATGTAAAAATCGTATTTTTGTTAAAAAAATGTTTATGTTAATTTAATACATAAATATTAATAATAAAACTCGATGATTTGAGCGGGTCAAAAATTCAGCCGAAATATTGTTCGAGGTGATAACTTGGCATCACCGACCCATTCCTAGACGACTGGTTCACCCGCTCGCGAAAGCCGGTGAACATTTTTGGTCCCGCGTAAAAAGCATTGGAAGAGGTATCTATTGCGTAGCTATATATAGTTTGCCAAATGAAAGAACCTGGACGGAAAGAATGCGGGCAAAAAATGTCCTCACATATTTAGATGCTGCCAAATTTTTTTCCCAATAATCCTAATTTATTTTCTGTCTAGTTTCCTATAGTGAATTTACATATTTATATTTCCTACTTGAATACTTAATTTTGTTATTTTCTTTAATACTAGTGTCTTCTATTATTTGCCATTTTATTTACACAGGGAAATACGGAATACGGAATAAGTATACTATAATATTTATAATGTTTATATTTTAATCGCCTTCAAGTTATTTAAAATACTCGACAATAGGCAACAGTGCGACGTTTACTTGATTTTTAGCGGGGAGACAGATTCGTGATTGGTCGCAGGATATATTAAATACACTTTGACCCTAGACCAACACCTAATTTTTTTACATATTTTAAAATTTCGGCAGCGACTTGCTTTAGCCATTGGCGTGGAAATTTATATTATTTGGTTTGTAGGGTTTGGTGATATATAGGTTTTGTCGATTTTGCAACTATTGTCCTATATAGTAGTTTAAGTCAAAAAAGTCGGAAGATCCGCTACATTTGAACCAAGAAAATGCCCTCAAAGTTCGAGTTTTGACACAAATTTTCAGCACCACTTCACAAAAGCACTAGAAATATAGACAAAACACATCTGAAAATCAATTGTCGGGTGAAAATATTAACTAGGATACATTTGCGTCGAACGAGAGACCTCCGTTTAATTCAGGCCCTAATTTAAAGCGACTCATAGCCATAGCCCCATTAAACAAAATTAAATTTTACTTGTAAATATCCATCCTCCTTTTGACTGTCAACTGTCACAATAGTCAAAACAAAGATTTTTATGAAGGCACACTGTTGCCAGACGTTTACTGTAGTTTCGTTAGCAAAATTCATTAGAAAAATGGTGCGCTATAAGCGCAGCTTATTCACTACCAGCTTGTCATCTTGTGGCGGCATCCTTTGATTTGGGAAAGTCAATAAACAAGTTTTGCAAATTTTATAAGAGGGTCATGACATTAATATTGTTTTAAACTGCTGGGCATCTGAATAACACTTTTGACAGTTCGTTTAATTTAAAATATGCTTTTTCTACTACCGTGCGTAAAGTACTCACTTTACGCACTCTCTAAGATTCGTAAACAGGCTTTTTTAATGTGCAGTGCGTAAAATAAGTTATTTTACGCACTAGTGCGTAAAGTAATTTAATAATATTATTGTTTTTTCATATGTTTTTCGGTAGTAGAAAAAATATTTGTATGCTACTCATGTGTAAAGTACCCTTTTTTTATTCAATTTCAATTAAATTTTTTTATCAATATTCCCATTCATAAAAAAACGTTCACTTTACACACTTGTTGCATAAATAACTATTTTATCGTCTAAAATCCGTTTAAAAACTATTGTATAAAAATCCGAAATTTCCGAACCTCTCAGGGCGATAGCCGAGGCTTCGAACGAATTTGTCATGTATTTTGAAGCGCATATTCATTTTAAATTCAACTGTGGAACTGAACCGCTCAGGGCGCAATGCCCGACACTCCAACTTTCCGATTTCGATAGGGTTGACTAGCTGGTAGTGAATAAGCTGTGCTATAAGTGTCTCTACTCTTTTATTTATTTAGGTGAATGTTTTTTTTATGGCAGTAGCACATCCTATATTGCTCGACGAGCGATGTGTGACGAGATGTTGATTGACACGGTTCTTGTATAGTTAGTTTGGGAGCATATTCGCATGTAACAGGCAAGATGTCCATTCGGCAATGCCGATCGTTTCTTCATATGTGACGTGCACGATAGCATTTAGTCAGATGTCGTGACTGTTACATAGAATCAACAAATAAGTCTTCAATTATTTTAACACTTGCACATGGCCCTCCGCTCGCTTCGCTCGCTACGACGGCTCGACAAACAGAAACTAACCAAGTGCTAACCAAAACTAACCCAAAATAAAAAAAAAAATAAAATAAAAATGTTGGGTTAGTTTTGGTTAGCACCTGGTTAGCTTCTGTTTGTTGAGCCCCCGTATAGAGAGCAAAGCGAGCGGAGGGCCATGCATGAAGTGTTTAAATAATTGAAGACTTACTTGTTGATTGACATCCGACTAAATGCTATTTAGTCATAGTCAAATGAACATCTTGCTTGTTACATCCGAATATGCGTCCTGGGAGTGAGTTCCACAGTGATGCAGTGCGCCAGACAAAGAAGTTCTTGTAAAGCGATGTTCTGGGTGTTTCCAGTTGTACGACGAACCGGTGCGCTCTTGCCGTCTATCGTGACTGTCTGACAGGCGTTGTCAGGGGCGGGATAAGGCGAGCCAAATCCTGGGAACATCTGCCCTAAAAGTATCTGTAAAACAGGGAATGTTTGCGGTGTTTCAGACTATCCAGATTCCGGGTCACCGACGAGACGCACATCTCTCTTCCGAACGGAATCCAGTAGCTTTAGGGTGTGCTCAGGCGTGGCACCCCAGATGTGTGAGCAACATTCTAAGCACGGTCTTATTTGCGCTTTATAAAGCAAGAGCAACTGCTGCGGTGTATACATTATTTGTTGCGAAATAGCGTACCAAGCTTCTGGGAGGCTGATTTTGCGACGTTCCGGTAGCAACGTGGTCATGCCAGGACATATTGCTGTTGACCGAGTAGTCCGATTGAATGAAGATGAAGGGATGGTTGATCCTGCCATAATGATATCATTGCCTGCCGTATGGTAAACGTGGTTGCTTGGATGATTGTTCAATGTGCATTTGCATTCATTCATCGGAATAAAAGATACAAGTATGTATATATTCGTCAAATATTTCACTTCATACATGGCCCTCCGTTCGCTCCGCGAGCGTAACCAAACAAACCTAACCCAAACTAACCCAAGACATTCCCAAATGAGGAAAACAAACTAAAAAATATTTGCATTTTCGACTGACAAATTTAATTTTTTTTTATTTCCGGCATGCCTTGGGTTAGTTTTGTTTGGTTGCGCCCCCGAAGCGAGCGGAGGGTCATGCGTGAAGTGGAATATTAAATATACTTAAATAGTAATCAACAATGTTATTCCCCATAAGAAAATGTGCAACGTTTGGAAACACTGTGCCAGGCTCCCGGTGTTGATTCCTAAAATTTCATTATTTTCACGTTACAATTTCAATATTTTCACGTTGCACCTGGGAAAGTCGTAGTGGAAGTTTGCCCTTCTAGGGCAATTTAGGCTCAAAACGCGGATATTTTTTTGGCTTAAGCTACTCTATAGGACACCCCTTTTCTAGCGAAAAAAAAGAAAATTTGCAAAATCGACACAACCTATATATCATCAGACCCTTAATTTGGTGATATCTTTGAAGATTTTTAACCTTTCTTATATTTTTCTTGCATTTGGTGATTATTATACGCGGTTAACAAATTTTTATATATTTCGGATAACTCTCTTAACTGAACTCTCTAAATTAAAATTTTTATTACAAAACAATTCCGAACGTTCTATAAAGAGCGTTTTGGAACATACTTGCTTCAATATTGCCTAACTTTTTATACAAAAAGTGAACGCTAGAGAATTTATATGAATTAGCTACGATAAACCGTTTTTTTCCAAATTAAGCGACGTCATCAATGACGTAAATACAAAACCTTCGGGAAACGAACTCTACTTATTACTACAACATACAACATATTTATGTAATACATACAACAAATAATATCATAGAATACTATCCTTATTATAAAAATGAGATATTATTATATGACATATTTTGTACTATAAGACTGTAATATAAAAAAAACTGTAATTAATTTTAACGTCTTAAACTAATCAATATTATCAATAATAATATGGTAAGAATAACCTCGTGCGCCTATGGGAAGGCAATATTTTTTACGTGCTAGTCCTCTACCCCCTTCAGTCGTTGTTAAGGTTCACTCGCTTGGCGCACTATAGATCTGCTACCGAATATTAGCCTTTTGTGTTTTGGCATCAGGTATTTATTGTTACCTCTTTCTATTTACTAATTTAAATTGGAAATTTCTCATACAAATTAAATTAATTCTGTTGTTACTAAAAATGAAAACGTCACCCTTTTTATTGAAACGTATCGGAAAAAATGAGACCCTTTCAAAAACGAACCAACGTATCTATTTTGTTTTAATTCAAATCGTTTTCTTAAGTGTTTTTTCAAATTCTACGGGAGAAAATACACAAGATGGCTATATCAATTTTTTTTAAATACAAGGAAAGTCTCAAATATCGTTCTGTTCAGGATGACTCTGAACATATAAAATTAATTATGAACATTTATCAAATATTAAATTTAAAGAACTTTATGAAAATACAACGTGCTATTACTACCACTACTGTTGACAGACTTCATATTGCTTTTGACTTAATCTCTCCTAGTTTTACTAATCTACCTGCAGTACCAGGGACATAAAATGTGATTCAATAGGAAAGTGGAAACACAATTATACTGCTCGATATGCATTAATTACTGAACCCGGAACCGTTTCCTTTTTACAACTAAGATATTTCAAGCCAACTGTAAAAAATCAACCCTGATTACGTGGATCAACGACTTAGAATAGCGAAAATATAATAAAGGCTTTGTTCGAAGGCCAGAGGCATGACAAAACTTCCGGCAAGAAATCTAAGGAAACGCCCAAGATTATATGGGTGATAAAATGCTTATACAATAATCGATCGTAAATACCCGGAACATTCTGCAGTATATAATATAATAAATATGTCATTAACAAATCAAAAATAGTAATGAAATGTAATATTTGTATTAACAATATTAACTATAATTTATGAATGAATATTCCCAAAAAGAGTAGAAAGATTTTGGTAGAAATTATTATTAATTAACCGCGAGTCCAATTAATCTTGAGAATTTAACAGCACTTATTTAAATGTGCACAATTATAAACTCCATTACAGATGCCCAAAAAATAGAGTGGGAAAATGTTCAATAAATATATCAAAACAATATTGGGACAAAACAAAACATAAATATCCCTATTAGGAATATTTGCTTGTTAAGTTTCTGCTTTGTTACTTCTTCCTTTGTTATTCCTTTCTGCACGTTTTACCAGTTATAACTACAGCAAAGTATAGGAAGAAGCATTTTTAATTTTTGATAATATCTGAGCCTTTTGAAGAGAAATAAATAAAGTACTCATAATTTAACTACCATTTAATTTAGTTTGTTTTAAAAAGTTTAAATATTATCAATTTTTCATTATTCTCTAGAAATTCTTTAGGTAATTTCTTCGAAAATACATTGTCGGAAATTTTGCATTTCATACGTCCCATAAGTATCCAAATATTATAACCCCAAGGAATCTAGTATTTACTAGTTTTTGAAATGCTCGTCTAATATTCTTTAGTTTTAAATACGCCACTCACGTTTCTCTCAAGAATCGCTTTTTAAAAGAAAATTTTACGATACTCTGATTTACTTTAATTTTATGGATTCACGGGCCTAAATGGGCCCACTCGTTTTCAGAAAGCGTGTGATTTGTTAAACAGTGTTTTTTTAGTCTGCTAAGAAGCTGAGGGGTTTGCTTTTAAATTATTACGACCTATTTTGCGTTACAACATAAAAATTGTCTTCAAGCGTACTAGAAAGTATCACTTTTCGTACTTTCGTACTGCTTTTAACGTAGAAAAATACAATTTTCTGCACCCGTCCGGAAAAGTGAAGTTTTTAAATCAATTGCGTTCAAACAGTTTTTTATTGTCTTTAATAACTATTTCACTCAATGTCATTTTGAATCGGTAAAATGCCAGCTTTTTGGTAAAATTGTAGTTTCACCTCGTTTTTCACCACACCAGTGGTTTTTCACTTCCGAATTTTAATTATTCTCTCTGTATGGACACACCTAATGTTTGATTCTTGTATCCAGTTTGATTCTTGGTATGTACCGCCGAAATTATAAGGTGTTAATAACCTCGAACCATCGCCGTCCCTCGGGCCATAGACCTTCAGGACACTATTATATTTTTGTACAAATACATTATACTTAGCAAATATAAAATTATACAGTCTATCAAAATCCAGCACAGGAAACTAACAAATATGCACAAGTGATAAACATATATACAAGCTCCAAAATTCTAATTTTTAATATGGAAGACCTATGAACCGTTAAAGAAGGATAATTATACAAAAATTCAAAATTTTAACTATTGCATTAAGCTACACAATATTGTTAAAATAAAAGTTCTTGGCACTGACCAATTTTATTCAGACATTAATATCTCAATTGAAATTAGGCATATAGTGAACTATATCAAATATTTAGGCCTAAAATTTTCTGTAAAATTCAAAAATCAATTATTTTAATAAAAAAAAAATGGTTATGTCAATATTCGCTTCTCCCCGATGTTCAATACTTTTTTGAGATAACTAATCAATATCCAAAATTCTAAGACTAATTTACAGAAATTCGTGGCTCTAATAATAACGAAGTTATCAACAATGCCGCGGATACTGTTAGCTGTTAAACAGAACTCAAATCGAGAAATTGATAATCTCGGTTCTTTGTCGCAGATTTTTGTATTTTCCTAATATAAATTAGTAATTTTATTTAGAAGATTCTTATTTTTATTTTCCCTAAATATTCAAAAACACGGACTTCGAAGAACAACTACCAAAGAAAGATTATCTCCACTAGGTAGCCGACATTGCGTCATTGTGCAGTATAGCAATCAAAAAAGTTATATTTTTGATGCCAGCATTTCGAAGACTATTGAGTTTAAAGTAGGTATAGAGTATGCTACATACAATTGATATATTTACATTTTTATGTCAAGTATTGGCTGCATTGCATCTAGAAATTATATCTGCTATACATAGATGATTGTATATTTATGGAATATGTATACAAAATGCACACTATGACAAATTATATTATTTTTTTTTTATTTAATACCCAAATTTTCACAAAGTTAGAGTAACAGTTTATAGCCGCACTGTATATCTCCTTTCGCACAGGTACTATCGAATCAATTAATATCTTCTTTAGACCGTCAGTAACTAATCAAGCATTGTACTGTGTAATATATTGCTTTTTCTAATAATGTTAATTTAATAGAACGTGAAGGTTAATCAACTTCAGATCCGATGTTTTACATAACTTTTAGTAATTTAAATAAGGCGTAAAAAGTTCACATTTTGCATACCCATATTTGTAACTACATATTCCTTAGAGGTTACCTAAACAAAAACAACATTCACCATAGAAAAGTATTGATTTATGTTTATTAGGTTTAAGTAACTCTAGAATGTTATTCTATATCGTCTCAAGGTGGGTCTCAAGGAAATAAAATTAACTAAAACAGAAATTTTTTCATGGAATAAATTAGGATGTCAATAAATTCCAGGTAATGATTTTCCAAATTTGCTTTTAATTGATCAAATTGTGTGTTGAAAATGTTATATAAATAGGTATAATATAGGATGATGTGTACTAATCTTCTATAGGTATCTCTTGTAGATGCTAGTGAAGGTATTCAGCATTCAGCATTTTGGAAAATATCTGGGTGGCACTACAGTAGGGAGTCCAATCCCCGGAAACCCGACATTAAAATAATAATTCACGGTATTATTTAATTATAACTGCTTTTCATCTAGTTTTGTTACTTCGTGAGCCTCAATAACGAACTCCATAAGAACATTTCTAACCTTATTTAAAGTTTTATTCCTTTTAGATACACAAACTTGTTCAAAACCGTATTAATTTGTTTAACTTTCTTAAATTATTTTTTGTTACTCTACGAAATGCACTCATGGACAACATTATCGAAATTAATCAATAATTTTTGAATACCAATTTCTCTGAAAGGACTAAGTAGATTCTATCATTTTGACCTTATTTGATACTAGTTTAAAGTGTTTGTTTAGATATCCTACTTTAGTTTTCATAAAAAATACAAGCTTATGTAATTCTCATAAAACTTTAAAAACATAGAATCTGCGGAATTTCTACGTTTCATTGAATTCTCATAAAATAATGCATTGGTTAAAGGTTGATGCACGTATTTATTAAAGGTAAGTAGTCTTAAAACGTTGCGTAAATTCTATAGATTTATACGTTCTTACAAAAATATGAAATTAATGCTAGTATTTAGGCTCTGAGGCAAATCCTGGGATTAACAACATCATTAAATGAATTAATATCGCTCAATTTTAAGAAAACAAATTTAATTAAATGCTCTATAATTTTACTGCATCACGTGAAAACTAAAAGACTAAAAAATACCACTTTTAATTTTTGTTGATACATTATCCAAATTCGGAAGGTAATCCAAAAATTCGAATTCAACCCGAACAAATGCGATAATTATTTCCAGCACTACTCATCACTTGGAGGATAAATTGGGGTTAGTTGGTATCTTAGAAAATATAAAAGAAAAATATTTCATGGTATTCGAAAAAGTATTCAATTACATATATGTCCATTGTCCATTTAAAAAAAAATTGTTTACCAATTGCATATAGCGGGAGAAAAAAAAATTCTTTAAAACGTTTTTGGGCGCCACCGGTGGCCACCAACGAGTTTGTCTTACAGACGATGGGTACCACGCGTGGCCTCCAATCAATAAAAGCTTAGCTTTATATAAAACTCAACGCATCAGAGATAGGCTTTTGATATTTGGGTAACGGCTATAGGGATAGTACATGTTGCTCTGTGTACCACCGATGGCGCACTCGTCCACTGAGATAGGTGTAATCTTTAAGAGATAGGAAAAATATACAAAACCATAAAAATATCGGCTCAAAATGGAAAGTAATCAGATTTTGTCTTTACATTTCTTATTTATGATTTTCGTTAAAACAATCTAAACAATACGTTGGCTTTGGTGGGCAATCTCCCCAATACGATTGGGCTTTAGTTTTGCTTCTTTGAGTCCGCGATCATTTTTTATTTTCTAGTAACAGCTAGTACAACGTTTTCTTGTGTTTCTGACTAAGCCTTCATACTTCATCATTCTATGCGCACTTTTTCTAATTTGTTTCTGGGTAGTTCGGCAGTATCGTCTTGAGATGAGGTATTATCATCAATTATTACTTCTTCGTCAGTCCTTATAAGTCCCATACTGATCATGTCTGTGTTTTGTACCATATCCAGATTTCTCCTTGGGTTTCCGAACTTCTTGCGCAATGACCAACTGTTTATCACAGCAGCTGTTCGCAAAATACCTTACGATAGCATTTGATTGTCTTCCATAGTGAAGTATAATAGGAAAACATTTGGTCCGACATGTCAACGCCCTTCTTTGCCTTATTATAATCTATTACTGGTGACTGTTTTAGTATTTCTTCTCCTTTTCTATTTTTACGTCCTGTTGATATAAGCTTATCACTGTGCGATATAATTTGATCCCGTACTGTAGATATCATTAGAACTTTGCGCCTTATCCATCCATTTTATAACTTTCACACCATCTTCGTTTTATTCAGCGTATGTTTCCCCTTTTTTAGTTTTTTCGACGTAACCTACTTTGGATTTCTCTTACAATTTGTTCTTAGCGTACCGCGTACATACGTCTTTTTATCCAGAAGATCCTTGCATAAAAATTAGCTATAAATAACGTGCGCCCTTCACCAAGAAGTTTCTCCATTAACTGTAAACATACATCGTAGCTGTGGCTATGGTTGTTTTCATTTTCATTTACCTCGTTCTTGCCAACATATACATGCATGTCGTATGTAAAAGCATCTGGTGTACCTATTTTATATAATTTGATCCCGTACTTATGTGAGGGAGATACTGTCAGAAACAAATATTTCTTACCAAGGCACCATAGTTTCGTCTATGACTAGGTCTTGGCCAGGCACTGGCTAATTTTTAATTATCTATCACTAAGCAGATCGCCATCATTTTAAAAATGAAAACATTTTAGCAAGACCTCGAATCTGTCCATGATAAAAAGAATACAAGATATGCTAAATCGCAGTTCCAAATTCGTCCAGTCGGCGCATGACGTCAGACGGTTCGTAGATTTGAATTTAACCTAATGGAGTATATGGGAATATATCGCTTATTTTCCGTTTTCTAGCTATTACGTCAGATAAGACCTTTTAATATGAAATTATATTAACGAATAGGATATGGTAAGATGTGATATACATGTTTTTATATACGAAATAATTTTTGTACAGCCTCTGATGACAAAATTAAGTTGTGCATTGAGAGTGATTTAAGAAAGAATAAATACATTTCATGAGAAATTAATAGCTCAGTGGCATATAAATTGTTATAATTTAATAATAATACTTTATTATGAAATAATATTAATAATGTTGGGGTTTATAACCTTTACCACAATAATACTTACACAAAATTAGTAAGATTACCACGATACCCAATACAAATACAAACTCGAGATGCGTTTTGCTAATTTGCTAAGAGTGTTTTTGGTATTGTGGTGATAATATAGTTTTGTGTATGAAGTAAAATAAGGTTATCTAATTTTGTATCTTTTACATTGGGGATAAATATAGCACATATAAAGTTTATTATCGCTGTATTCAAAATGGGTACGTTAAAAATACTTATATGTTTAATAATAATTTTATTTATTTATTTAATACATATACAAGTCATGATCGAAAACACAACAAAATAACTATAAACCCATCTTCATAATCAGTGTAGTTTCTAAAATCATGGAAACAGTATGAAAAAACGAATGATATCTTTCATCGAAAGATTTCTATCAATATGGATTTTTTTAAAATAGCAGATCTTCTTATCCATATTTCAACCAACTTAGATAACAGTAAAATCATAATAGCAATTTTTGTTGACCTGCAAAAGGCATTTGATGTGGTAAATTATACAATTTATTAAATAATCTGGAAAGAATGGGGTTTAGAGGATGTGTGCTCTCCTTGTTTTGGTCTTACTTATTAAACAGAAAGCAATATGTATATGTAAACCAGCAGGAAAGTGTAATTCTAACTTATAACTCTGGCGTACTCCAGGGATCCGTTTTAGGACCTTTAACTGTACTCATTTTATGTTCTTTGTCTGCAAGTATCTGGGTTGGGTGCCGAATATTATACATTTGCTGACGACACTGTTCTATTGTATTCGGACCACAATTCTGACAATCTGGTTAATCGAGTAAATAGTCACCTAGCTAAATATAACCAATGGTTACTACAATATAACCTTAACATTAAATTGGCTAAAACATAATACATAGTATTTAAACAAAAAAAAAACAAACTAATAAAGCCAGTTAACATATCCTTAAATGGAATAAAAGTAGAAAATGTAAGCCGCACAAAATACTTAGGACTTGTACTGGATGCCCACATTGAGCATATATAAAAAACAAAATTATCCCCTTTATTGGAGCATTTTACAAGTGACACTTTTTAACTAACTCGGCTAAATATATAATGCTTACATTCTTCCAATCTTACGATACCTTATTCCAGTCTGCAATACCTGCAGTAACACTAGCTTTCAAAAAATTCAAGTTCTACAAGATAGAGTACTCAAGATCCTTTTTAATCTTGACTACTTTATGCATACAAATGACCTATATAAACTATTGAAAGTACAATCGATTGACTAGATTCGAGAGATAGAGGAAGCAAAACTAATTTTTAAAATTATTAATAAGCTGCAAAAATCAAATTACACCATAGTTTATTTTAATGACACACACATGCTATTCACAAATTTGGTACGATTTCTTTTATTTGAACCTTCATCCCTGCCTTTAGCCAACTGTTGTCAGATTTTTTCTTGAGTAAATTTAAATTAGGTAATGCATCTGGTTTGAATAGTCGACGATTTCTAGCTGAATATCCCAAAAGCTCAAATTTCAAGTTTCTCTCGTAATAGTCCTTATCAAAATGTTTTGAACAAATCGCGCATTTTTAACATTAACCTTGTCTTCCCGTTTGTAAGCATTGATCCATTTCTCGTTAAGATTTTCGTCGTTAAGAAACCGAAAAAATATTAAATCGATGGAAAAGTTTTTAGACTGATAATCTGTGTGGTACCCAACTACTTTGATTAAAAATCCAAAAAAAAAAACCGAGCATAAACTCACAACACAACACAAAACAAATGGCGTTTAGGTTATGTGCCCGCGAAATATCTATCCGTATGACGTGCGCGCTGAATCTTGGCTTCGCCCCAACGTGCGTAATATCATATCTTGTTTTCTTTGTATCATGAATCTGTCTCGTTTCATGATTTTCTGAACGAAATTTTTTTAAAAATCTTCAGTGCGGGACCAGGATAATCGCATTTTTTGTAATTGTAGTATACCCATAATCATGAGAATAGCAATAAACTTCTTCATTTTGTTACGATTCCTATCCGTACATTGTTTTTAGTAAAGATCTTGGACAAAGTTTATGAGAACTGGTATAGTGCAACGAATATCTCTTGGTTTCTTCAACTATTATTTCCATTATTTCATCGGTCAAAGATTGTCTAAATATTTTATAGGAATTGCTCAAATCTAAGTCATTTACTTGCATCCCAGTATTTTGTGCTGAGTATATTGGAAACTGATTAGCAATTCACTACACGGGCCCAATGTCGCCTGAATGACTGTATCAGTGTTTGCTGCATCGAGATCATCGTCTAAAACCTGGGTAGTTTCTTGTTCTTCTTGTTCATTTCCATCCTCTACATCAGAATGTGCCTTAGACTCTTTATTTTCCAATTCATCATCAGAAGCAATATATGATGAACCTGAGTCGAACAAATGGGTCTGATTTATCTGATGGCCAAACGTTTTCGTCTCTCAAGATTACTCGAGGTTTTCTAGTATGGGAACTCTGACATAGCACTGGTTATTTTGCACGAGATGTCGATGACTGGCAGTCAATATATAAAGAAGTTGGGGTTTTTATTTGGTGTTTCAGGTTGCCGCGTAACGATATCTATTTGCGGCGGGTTACTGGTCGATAGAGAAGTATCAAATACTGCGGGAAGTATATCAACTTCAGATAGATGTGAAAGAACCGGATGTTGGTCAACCCTAACTTCTGGCTGTACTTCTGGGGAAAGAGGGTCGGCGGTGTTCTGAGCTTCGTCCAACTTCGGTATGTCAGGTTCTTGCTTAGTAAGATTGATCAGCTGCAAGTTGCTCGTGGAACGAGCCTTATGATATGCAGTAAGATATTCATTTGGTGCTTCAGGTTGCCGCGTAGCAATATCTATTTACTGCAGGCAACTGGTGGATAGAGAAGCATCAAATTCTACGGGAAGTACATTAACTTCAAATGGGCGTGGATCAACCGGATGTTTGTCAATTCTAACTTCTGGATGTGCTTCTGGAGAAAGAGGATCCGCGTTGTGCTGAGTTCCGGCCAACTTCGGTATGTCAGGTTTTTGCTTAGTAAGATTGATCACCTGCTAGTTGCTAGTGGAAAAAGACTTATCATATGCAGTAAGACATTCATTAATTTCAGGTGTATCTGGATCAGCTGGAAAGTTTCATCTTCTGGTGAAAGGCGAGCGGTGTGCTGCGCTGCTACCAATTTCAATTTTTGTTCCGTTCTGGATGTCGTTTTATTTGTACTTAGTAGTACTTATACGTAAATCTGAAACAAAAAATATTCTGTTATGATATTTACAAACTTCAATCGATTTTTTTCTGGTGGTCACCGGTGGTACCCGAAGTTAACATCGAAAAAATGTTCATTGGACGCGTCATGAATCACCGGTGGTACACATCTAACATGGTGTCAAAGTGTAAATAAAAATCATTCCTACTGTCCAAAAATACTTTATTTATACAAAAAGACACAAATTAACATAAATCTGAAAACAAAATCGCCCTGGGTATATCGGTATAAAATTACAACGTCGTCGCGAACGTCTTAAAGAAGGTTATAACTTATCAGTTATTCGGTACATAAATAACATGGATCCAATCCAGCCCGATCAGATGCAAGCACCTTTCGGTCGATCCTGCTGATTTAATTCAATTCTATAGAATTAAAGAGAGTAGGCATGCATAAAAACAAAGATACTTAAAAAAAAATCAACATGTTTTATTTTTGTTATTATTGAGTTGCTTCTGAAAATTACAGAAATTAAAAATTGTACATTTTTCAGATCAAAAATCAATAATAGTCGGCTGTATATATATTTTTTCTTATTTTATTTTCTTTATTATAATACATCAACTATTTGATATCAAATGTCATGTCATTCAAATCAATGCTTTGAATATATCACAAAAAATGCACTTACTGTTTTTTCACCACTATCTCATTTTCTCGAAAAACAGAAATTTTTAGTGGACTTAGCTGCATCCAATCTATTTACAGTGTTGCCAAATTATGGGAATAACTTGCTTTTGTAGAATTTTCAGTGATTCGCAGGACGTTGAAAATAATAGCATACCAAATTAAAACATATACTCTAAACTGCATGTTGTAAAGTACCATTGCCTAGTTTTGATTCTGGTAACATAGTAACCAAAAAGAAATCCAATTGCGAAGTACAAAACTAAAAAAATCACTTCCTAAGTAGATCGTTAGAAATAAATTCGTCTATTTCTAATAAATAGCTAATTAGTTCTCATTCCTCGAACTTTTTTACCACACAATCGTAATTAAACTTAAGATGATATCACTGTGGTCGTTTCCGTTTCTTGATTGATTTAATTGATTCGAACACGTTTAAGCCTATAATAAGCGGACGATTATGCAATGCTAAAATATTCATATGTGAAATATACCGAAGTTTTAATTTAATTTTCAATATAAAGTCTGATATGTAATGATGTATACACGATCATTGGATGAACTTTGACAATGCCACTAATTTTTTTATTTTTCGTGATATAAATAATGTTTGCCAAATTCTAGGAACTAACCCAAACTAGCCTAAAATTGTTATACAGGTCGAATGAAAAAAACGGATTAAACCAAAGGTTTTTTTAATGAAGTACCCTGCATAATAATATGGAACGAAATATTATATGTGATATTTTTAAAAATGTATTTTTTAATTTATTTTTATTATGATCACTTATAAGAGAGTTAATATTTATATTTTATTATTATTTTAATAGGAAATGTGTGTGCACTATGTGTGCGCATATTTGAAGCGAAACTTCATACGCTTAACTAGATTAAATTCCATTATTCCTTGACAAATTGGTGAGGGCGCCTATTAATAATTTCAGCCTTATATCGTTACAGATTTTCGTCTCGCTAGCTAATGTGTCACGGCCTTCAATGTTTACCCAAGGCGCGCGTAGAGAAGTTTCACGTTGTATTGTATTGTTTCTCACCTTATATTACAATATTTATTATTGTAGATTTTTAAAATATTTAGCCTATTTTATTTCTTTAATATTCCGCACGAATCTATTATACGTTTTTAACAAATTGTTTTCCTTATAAACATTCTGCATATTTGGCAGGAAAGATGCCCATTGCTGGACAGTGCAGAATCCGCTGGCATCAATTAAATCAATTAAAAATCTGATCAAAGATCAGTTAACGATGGGTGTGAAATTTTAAATAACCAAATAATTGGTGCCAATATTTTATAAAACATTATTAAATAGTGCACACAAACACGATGCCATGCCGCTCCTTTTTCGCCATATCAAATTTATTGAAGAAATATTTTTGGAATTTTTTGGGCCTAACCCAAACTGTAGGGTGATCGTGAATAGCCCGGTTCTTAAGGATGAAAAAAATATATACAAAATTTAAATGTAAGTGTATTGAAATTATTTAGCAGCAGGTTAGCGGTTCTTCTCACCATGTAGTCATTGTATATATTTTCCGAATTTTTCGGGTAAATATGAAACTTTATGATCACTAGCCCAAACTAACCGAAACTATAAGGTGACCGAAAAATAGCCCGGTTCTTACGGTTGAAGGTAAATTATAAAAATTTCGATGCCAGTGTATTGAAATTATTTGGCAGCAAGATAGCGCTCCCTCTGACCACGTAGTCATCGTAACAAATTTATTGAACAATAGTTTCACGGAATTTATTTTTTTTTTGTTGGTAAATATGGAACTTTAGTGCACTAGGCCCTACCCGAAATTTAAATACTCGCCACCAGAAATCTGTATTTATTTATTGCTATTGAACGGGAGAACTAATTTTTCGAAAATGCATTACAATGAATGGAGAATACAACAGTTATTATTGAGTTATTTCTCATACGAATACAGCATTTATACTATATAGTAACCCAAACTAACTAAAAAAATAACATTTAAAATAACTTCAAATAAATGATCATTTTATAATAAAATAGTTTTTTAAACCTAAAATATCTCAGAAACTAGCAAATAAAATATTCATAATAAGGTGGTATTTTTGAAAAGCAGTTTTATATTCTTTCAAGTAATTTATATATGTATATTCAATTTTGATTTGTTTCGTTCTTTTTAACACCATGGGCTCATTTCAAAAATTAAATAGGTAGTTGGGTGGTTAATGTTCATAAAAATATATTTCGGAAATCAACTATAACTAGTTAAAAGAGAACAATTTCAATATAAAATATTAAACCAAAAAGATTTAAGAAAAATCCATTTTTAAAGGATTACCCTATATTTATATTATTCGCAAGCCGAAAACATATAATAATTCATTTTGATTTAAGTCAAACCGTTTAAATTCTATAGCTTATTAAAATATGTATAAAAATAAAATCAATATTTCCCAAACAATGTAATCTATAAGTATATCGCTATAGCGAGTGCTACAGGTACCATCTCGAATATGTTTAGAATCATTGATTAACCCAAAAGTACATTAATATAAAAAGTGAGTCATTAAGAAAAAACTAATTTTGATGATTTCTTCTATCTTTTATAAGAAACACTTTAAAAATCAAATCAACTGGTGATATCAATAAAATAAAAATTTTAAGACGAATACAAATTATTTAAAAAAATATGTAGGACAATGAGAATACCGGAAATGATTAATGTATATATTATAATCATCCATATTCAAGTCTGCTTTTCTCAAAATCCATAACTTGTGGGATCTTAAAGTAAAAAAATATATATATTGTCTAGTTAGGCCAAAGTTCGTAAGCAGTATTTCGTTGACGCGAGCACTGTATAGTCTTTCAGAGTTTGTTTGCCTCAAAACAGTAAGACAAGTTTAATATTTATAAGGCTGTTATTGATTCGCGGCTACCTGTTGAGAATTTGATCAGTGGACACTAACTGTAAGTGTCTTGACCTACGGATAGGCAATCTTTATTCATATTCGTCAACGGATCCTAAATGTCTGCCATTATTATGGCAACACAAGAAATAGACTGTTAGCCTGCAGTTGTGAATTCCAATTTGGGTACTTCAAAAACAGTTTTGCATACTTTACAATTCATGATAACGGTAGAGAATTTATAACCGTTCACAGTATATGTCCTAAAGGTCATATATTCTTCAGTCATGCTTTTTTTAAATCGTGTTTAAATGTTTGGAACTGTTTTGCACAATGCCTTGAGATTTTAATACAATTATTGTGTGGACTTGCTAAAGCTGAATAATAGAGCCTTTGTATTAAGGACAAATATTGTGAAGTCCTTTAGAGAAATTCTCTAAATTGTATTGTGGCATTTTTAAGAATGCAAAGTATTTCCAGACGTGAAAGGAACGTGAAAATAGTATTAGTATTAAGTAATTTGGCAGAAAGGCGAGGCAAACTTATTGAATAACAGACATAAAGATAGTCAGATCTTTCGAGCTAGTTAATGCTACATCAAATTTTGGACATTTACTTCACTTACTAATTTTTCAACTTGTAAGTTATTAAATTTAGCTTAATTAAAAAATCATTATTTAGTTTATTTTGAAAAACAAATTACACCATGTCAAAAATCTGCATAAGCAGATCATGTCGAAACTGAATAATATAAGGCGATGTATAAGAAATAAATACAACTGAATTAAAAAATAATAATAATTTAATTCGCGCATAGAAATTACCTGAATAGCTTTAAAAGAATCAAACATGATAAGTCATGACACAAATAAGCGTGATGTGTGTAATATATTGTTATAATACATTTTATTTTATCAGGGGAAAAACTCTACAAAATTTAACCTAAATTTAATAAAACTTGCTATGAAGATTAAAAGTTAAGATTTGGCAGCCTGTACACCTTATGAATTTTTTTTTTATAAACTATAAGGTAATAAAATTTCAAAAATAAATTTCCTTAATATATTTTATTAACTGAAATAGACAAAATGTAATAAATAACTATATGTACACAATAAGGACAGAAGTTCTTGTGGTAACTCTTCACTGTTTTTATTAGGTGTGTCTCTTAAACTGCTTATAACTGGATAGGAATAATTTATCAAATTATTTAGAATATCTTGATTTGTACATTTTTGCCAGCTTTTCTTGAATTGTCTTCCCTAAACTTTCTAAAATCTTTATTCCTTGCCTATAACGCTTCTTCAGAAAGTTTGCCTATAAGCAATATAGAATTAACAATTATTTCTGATCCATTCAACAAAATTTTAAGTGTTGATGCTGATGCTGGCATGTAATACCAATTGTATAAATTAACGTCTATGTTGGGGTTTGGAACCTTCGGCAACATGCACTAAAACGGAGTT
>MU187577.1:0-34766 GCA_016904865.1 Pissodes strobi | reverse complement strand
AGAACATAGCGAAAGTTAATGGTTTCAATACTAACTTAATAAATAGATTAATTAATAGGCATTTGTTTAGAAAGACCATTCGTGACTCCACTTATTTCGTCAATCAGGATGAAAATACAAAATATGTCTCGATACCATATAATCCTCAGTATACTAGAGGACTCCAAAAAGTCTTTAAGGAAGTAAGGTTAAAATTAGTATACCAAACTCAGTTCAACATTAAGAAATTATTAGGTGGACCATAGGACAAAATTGCAATATTAGAAAGAAGTGGAATATATGAAATTGGATGCATGGATTGTAACCAAAAATATGTTGGGCAAACTAGAAGATCTATAAAAACGAGATTCAAGGAACACATAGCTCATTTAAAGTATGGTAGAACAGAAAAAGCAAGTAATAATTAAAAATTTTAATTTAATTCATAATATAACTGATAGGAGATTATTAGACGCATATGAAAGTATGGAAATTATTAAATGTAAGAATAGTTTAAATAGAGATAGAGGGCCTATTCCGTATAGTCCATTGTATTGGTTGATCAAGCGTGACTAGTGGATTTACATAATTGATTCCTTTGGTTCCGATTGATTAAGCAAACATTTAGTATAAAAGCGAGTTAGGTAGAGTTTTAAATTTAGTTTTAATCATCTCCTGATGACGCTAACATGGTTAGCGAAACGCGCGTCGAGTGCAATAATTCTGTTTCGGCATTGTGGATAAAACTCCGTTTTAGTAAATTAACGTCGATAAACTGCAGTACCTCTAATTTGTTCATTTCCACAGGTTTTGATCCGCAGATATAGCATTGCATAGATGACATAGAACCTGCAATTGTAGAACATATCTTACCATCAATCATACTTACAAGAACTGTGTGTTTTATTGACGTGTTTTTGTCGATTTCTGTAAGATCTAATAAACTTATCTCATCTTGAACTGATTGCAAGGCATCTTGGATTACGTCTCTGGATTCTTTTATAAATAGAAAGTGGACGGGTCGACAGTAAATGGTGAATGATGGACGAGGGTTCTCCCATATCACATTTGTCTAGTCATTTAACATGCAAAGCTTCAGTGGAACATAAGCGCGGTATAAATACACTTTGATCATCTAATTCGGTATTCTCGAACATTTTCTTTTATATACTATGTCCTGGGGCCCCATCAAAACCAATTTTACCAATTAGTAATAGTTGCTCTGTTACTGAGACTTTCAAAGACTCTAATTTTCTTCTTGTGGTGTGATCCAAAAATGATTGTAATGCCATAATGCCATAGTCTAAGTTGTAATGTGATTCTGGCAAATATATCTGTTTCCATAATCGAATTCGATGGAGGACAGCATTCACGATTTGCTTGTTGAAGTTGGTAATATGAAGGATGAATTGTATGACCTTCTTCTTCTGCTGACTTACGAAGAGCAATATATTTAGATTTAGACAAATGTAAAGAAACATGAAGTGCCAAGGCATTTTCTTTTGTGTATGTATGCTTACTTTTATCAATATTTTCGCAATATTGATTTACTTTTTGAATATGTTCAGGATGTTTAGTCAAAAACGATATAATTTTAGTTGGCTCATCTCGATTTCTTCTCATTTTTGATGAAACGGCAAATGACAATTCCTTCACATTTTTTTTCTTAGTAACATTGTGCGCTTTTTTTATGGCTCAAAGATAGCGTTTGAAATGCTTTTCGTTGTAGTCCACCTACCTTGCTTCGAATTTTATTGATAAACTTTGGCCAAATAAATGCACGTTTAAGCCAAAACCTTTTCAAAAGATACCATGTTTGGAGTAGATTTTCTTCATTTCGTTGATACGTTCAAAGAAATTTTTCGGAAACCGTCACTTAATTCTTTGTACTGAATTTAATTTAAGTTCAATTTCATTTTTTTCACTAGACTGCTAGTTAAACTTGCATAGTCACTTAAATTTGAATGTTCCATAGACCGAAGATGTTTGAAAACATCAAAATTAGTTTTAGAACCATCCATTTTGATAGACGCACAACAACAAGCTTTCTAGTTCAAACCGAATACAAAAAATAATAATTACTAATGACAGATAACAAACAATGTTTTTTTATATTCTCCTACATTTGTTTAAAAGCAGGAATATGCGATGTGGATTTTAACTAAATTAATTTGATTACTTAAATAAAACATTAAAACAATTTTTTCACTGATTTTATTTCATAAATATGTCACATAAATGACATATTGTTATTATTTGTATAATAAATCGTGTACTTTTACATAAAATGATAAAAAAGACTAAAGTAGGCTGAAGACACATGAAATCTCGTAAATTATATACCATTATTGTATTGGTAGAATTTAATAAAAATAACGTATTAGATGGTACTTTTAACCGTTTTTCATAATATCGAAAAAAAAAATGCATTCAAATGTAATGTTTTATTGGTTTATGATTTTTAAAGAATGCAAAAGTAATAAGCATGCTAAATTTTTTAGATTTTGATGTAGGTGTAGAAATAAATAAAAAAATAAATGAATTTGAAAGAAATAAATAAAAACAAAATTAGTAGTGTTTTAAAAAACGTTGGAACGCATTAAAAATATATATTTTTTAAGTGGCATGTCAAATGGCTTTTAAGTGTTTAAATTAAATAAAATTATCTGTAAAAAACGTCACAGCAATAAAAACAAAGATGAAATAATTCACTGTTTATAATTTTCTTAAACTGTGGTATATTAGCAATAAACTAAATACAAAATAACAATAGAACAGTTAGTTTAAAAAAAAAATCTATGTCCACAAAAAAGGATTGCATCAATCCACTATGCGGCATCCTTAGGTACGCCAAGCTTTTGAATCTCTTTGCCTGTTTACATAACAGGGGCGTCCCGCCCTCTAAACAGGCATCTGAAGTGCAATTTTGATATTTTTACATTACGAGTAAGTGCTATATCACAATTTTAGCTAAACAAGTAGATGGCCACTGAAAGTCGTTTAAAAGGTAAAAGCATTTGTTTCTAATGTAGACTATGCCCAAATATCTACATTAGAATAATATAATATTCCATATCCATTCTCTCTGGTAAAACACTGATTTCCTGTATTTCAAATAATGGTTTCGAATTTCACACAAACCCATGCATATAATTTAGTATAAGGTTTTCTTGAAACCGGCAACGCCAATATGGGTCAATGCTTAATACGGTGGTCACGAAGAGAAAAGAGATAAGAATTATACCTTAATACTCACGGGAAAATAAGGTTAAGTGCAGTAGCATCAAATTACGGCCAAATGGTTATGGTTTACCACAATGAACATGTAATTTCGCGAAACAGGTCAGATGATCCTCTCAACTGGCATGAAAGTTATGGTTAGGCTCTTGCTTGCGTTTTGGTGCATTGTTACTGAATAAAACCATTTTGTGATTAATGTTACTAATTAATTATAAATTAAATTTGTTAAAGATTTCATTTAGCAAAAAAATAAGAAGCTCGATATGATACTCAGGGCGTATCGATTCGGAGCATGCTAATAATATTTATTCCCAAGAAGTTGAGCTGCGCTAGGGTACAAAAAAAAGGATTAAAAATTGCAACAAAAAAATGGGTATATTTTACTTTCCCTTTTACAAAAATTTAAATGGAAAATAAAATTGTAATGTAACATTCTTGCTGATAGCTATACAGTGGATGGCTAGCTTGGGGTTCCTCAACAGCAAAATATGAACAAAAATCAAGCCAAGGTAGTTGAAAAATTCACCAAGAAAGTCAGCGGTCCTGTCTCAATCTGGAGGGGAACGTCAGCTGTTTTAGTTTAGATTTCTAGTAAAAAAAAGTAAATCGAGGAGTAGGAATAAACCCCAATTTATTCCGCTAGAAAATACTAAAACACGCTGGAGAGAGAACTGATTAAGGTCAAGTTATATCAGAGAAAATCGTACCGGCAAGTTTGAAATGCTCGCGAAGTATCCCGACGACCCACCCTTTTTTCACTAAAAATCGCCGTTATTTTTGACGTTGGTCGACTCTCCAAAGTTTGCCACTTTTCACTTCAGATATCGTAAGAGGGATTCCTTTCAACCCGAATTTTAATCAATCCTACAATTTTTAAATTAAAATACCTAGAGGTAGGCACAAGAGAACAAAACAGCAAAGCCCACTACCGAGAACAAAAAATAATTTGTATAAATAAATCAATGGTAATAGATCTGGCCTCGGATATGGCAACACTGCATTATCAAAATAGAACACAAATCAGCTTACCTTACCTCCTTATTAACAACACAACCATACAAAACAGCACTATTAATTATTACTTTTTAAATCGGGAATTCCGCCTCGAATATCTAAAATCCCAAAACAAAAACCAACCAACCACTCGCTGATAGGCCAGAGCCAATTCAGTCGTAAGGGTCATGATCGACGTGATCTAATTTTAATTAGGAATAAGCATCTGATGACCTGACACCAGAGATGACCCTTCAAGAAGAAAAGAGAAGAGATGAGGAAATGAGGAAGTTGACAATAAAACGTTGCCAAGTTTCAAATTGGCACCTACCCCTAATATTGTGAAACAAGGGATTGTAGTACCTACCTATTCTTGATTTTGATTGTTGGGTTTTAAATTTTTTAATACACCATGAAACAATGGAATTATTTATTTAACAATAATTTCTGGCTTGTTTTCATATTTTAAAAAGAAAAAGTTAAATAAAAAGTCCTTGTTCAAAAACAAAGGCAACATCCAAGCTACTACTAAATATAATACCCATACAAGCTTAAGTTTGTGCGCCTCATATGATTACTAAAAGTCCCTGATTTAAAGCCCCGCCTTGTGCAACTGAACGGGTGGGGAGCGTAGTACTATACCGTCAATGCCTGACGCGTATGAATTAAACATTTCTGGGCTTACTACAGCTTTGTTATGCGGTCGGGCAACGATTTGAGCGTTTAAAAGATAATATTTTAAACTTTGTATTTTTATACTTTTATAATCGGAAATTATTCAAAAAACGTTTTTTGTAATATTGATATAAACATTACTTGAAAATTTCAGATTATATTGTAATTGTCATTTTTACATGGGAGACCCAGCCTCAGTTGATTTATACGACAAGCCGCCACAGATTTACAAGGTGAGCGCTTAAATAATAATGGCCAATGGATTGCTGAATTGAAAGGCAATTAAATATAATTTAGCTGGTAAATGTAATTTCAATGAAGCGCAAACAGTCCGATATGGCAAAAGATAAATTCGCTAAAATTTATAGAAATAATTGGAAATTAGCTAGTGAATGAAAACTATTTCAATGAATTTAAATAATCAATTGTTTAAGATAAAAACAAAGATAAATTAATTCACTAAAGAATAACGAAAATATAAATTAATTCACTAAAGAATAACGAAAACATAAATATGATCTAGTTTCCGCCAAAGCCAAGATTGTCTTCAAAAGGTAATGAATATTGAAGGTAAGGAAAAATAAACATGTACAGTTTGAATAATAACTAACTAAACTCAAACTCTAACCAGGCATATAACTCAAACAACAGGTGGATACTGGAGGAAGTTATATAGGGTCTCCCACACTTATCGAACACTTCGATTTAACTTCCACAAATTGCACTCCACACCTATATATACCTTATAGCGAAAAACAATTGGTTTAATTAGATGTTTTGCTCAACTGAAAAGAAATTTCACAACTGTCGCTCTTCTGTAAGAATAATGCCATTTTCTTCCCTCAAGAATTCTCAGGACTCGAATATGCCCTACAGGCGTTATAACATGATATATGCAAATACCAATGATATGATGGGCATGGCTTGCCAACCTAATGTAAGATAATGATAAGGTTAAATTAAATATATCTCATGCCCCAAGAAGTATGATCCATGAGATTAAAGATGATTACAGTAAAATACGGTTGAAAACCATTCCACGTGCAAAAATTAATTTAAGAGAGTTTTTTAAGCTTAGTTCAATTTTTCCTCCTCTGTACCAGATCAGATAGGTATTAAAAAATTAAATCAAACTGATATCGAAAAATAACAAAAATTAAAAGATCGTACCTTCTTATTTCCCGTTGTCGTGATCGGAAACAAGATGAAAGACAAAATCTATCCTTTCGATTCTCTCTCAAGATGTATGGAATTTCTCGAAAAATGCATTGGCACACATAACATAGCTTTACTTTTCTACCCTACGATGAACTGCAGCCGATTTAAATCACGCAAACTCGCATGTTGCAGTTAATTGACGTATTAAAATAAGTGTCGCTACTGTTGTGTTTGTATAAAAATAATCATAATATTAGTTTTTGTCTTAAAATATCTAAATAACTATTAAACAATAGATTTAAAAGAAGAACGAATTTTTAATGAACCTGATGGGTACTGGCATCTATTTACATTTTTACGTTGCTCAGCCTTGCTGCTGTTACCAGGCCGGTTTGAATAGTAACTTGAAACTAGCTTTAAGATAAAAAGTAATTGTTGATAGCAGGAATAAGCGCAGAAATAAGCATAAGCAAATAGAATAAAATCCTATTACGCGATTGTTAAAATTACCGTAACAATAGGCTTTAGTTTCAGAAATCATTCAATTTTACAGAAGCCCGCTCTTACTGACATCAAGATCTCGTGCCATCCCCTCCGCTTCCATGCTACCGTTGACTGAATAATAGGGTCAGTCAACGATGCTACTCCATTATCAGGTTCCTCTGTGTAATCGTTGACTTATTCAGGCAACGGTGTAATTCTTGATCGTAAGCTTACCTGGGAGGAAGACTACAACTATCCAGAATTAGCTACCTTATTATATCACTGACCAGGTTTAGCAGATTACCTACCCACTCTTCTGATGGCATATATCAAGGATACTTCTCACACTGGGGCTTTTCCCGTGGCTGCAGCGTAGATGTATGCGTGTGGTTGCTGGCTTGAAATATCATGGTGAATGTGATCACAACTCCTTCAGAGATCTGAATATCCTTCCCTAGATTTTGTTGTGCTTAATATATTTCAGGCTTAACCTAAGTTTCGCTTGTCTTGTCATGTTAATATACATTGCTATCCTATAAAAAAAAAAACAAGGAAGGCATTGACTTTTACAATATTCTGCCGGTAAACTTTTGCGATTGCGTTTTAATTCCGTATTGATAAGCAGTTATTGAGTAAGTTCGATTAAATAATAACCAATTTGTTCCTAAATTAGTGATTTTTAGAAATGCAGTCACAAATTGAGTGATAAATACAAATTGTAGTTTAATAAATCTTGAGTTCTTGACGCTTATTTTGTTGTCTGTTTGTATTGTATCTATGTTGCTATGACAACACTTTTAACTCCGCCGGCGGAAAAGTGAAAAGTAAAGCTCCGGCGGAGGAAAAACGAAACTTCACGTCCGCCTACACAGTCGAGTAATGACGGATTTACTGACGTTTGAAGAAAACTAGTTTTATCCACAATACCGAAATAGAACTTTTGCACTCCATGCGCGTAGGGCTAACCATATTAACATTATCAGAAGGTTGTTAAAACTAAACTTAATATTTACCTAACTGTATTTTATACTAATTATTTGCTTAATCAAGGGAAACCAAAAAGAACCAATCCTGGGATCATACTAGTCACGCTCGATCAACCAAGGCAATGGACTATACGGAATTGGCCCTCTATCTATTTAAACTATTCTGACATTTAACAATTTCCATACTTTTGTATGCGTCTACTAATCTCCTATCAGATATATATTATGAATTCATTTTAATTTTTATTCTATGACTATTTTCAAAAGTGCGCTCAGCCACACTTGATTTTTCTGTTCTACCGTACTTTAAATGAGCTATGTGTTCTTTATATCTCGTTTGTATAGATCTTCTAGTGTGCCCAGGATACATATTTTTTGTTACAATCCATGCATACAATTCAAAAAATTTCACTTTTTCCATTATTTCAATTTTATGCTTTGGACCACTCAGTAATTTCTTAATGATAAACTGAGTTTATACTAATTTTAAACCACTATGTTGGGGTTTGGAACCGTCGTCGGCATCATGTACTAAAACGGAGTTTTATCCACAATACCGAAACAGAATTACTGCACTCGACGCGCGTTTCGCTAACCATGTTAGCATCATCAGAAGATGATTAAAACAAAATTTAAAACTCTATCTAATTCGCTTTTATACTAAAAGTTTGCTTAATCAAGCGGAACCAAAGGAACCAATCCTGGAATCCCATTAGTCACGCTCGATCAACCAATACAATGGACTATACGAAATAGGCCTTCTATCTCTATTTAAACTATTCTGACATTTGATAATTTCTATACTTTCATATGCTTCTAATAATCTCCTATCAGTTATATTATGAATTAATTTAAAATTTTTAATTGTTATTCTATGATTATTATCAAAAGCATGCTCGGCAACACTTGATTTTTCTGTTCTACCATACTTTAAATGAGCTATGTGTTCCTTGAATCTCGTTTGTATAGATCTTCTAGTTTGCCCAACATATTTTTGGTAACAATCCATGCATTCAATTTCTAATTTTCTAATATTTCAATTTCAAAAACTATAAAATAGCGCAAATTAAAACAATATTTTTAACTAAGTCAAGTAGATACTTGTTATACTACGCAAAATAAAGTAACAAATATTAATATTAATAAATTCATGAATTAATATGTTATTATATTAAATGATATAAAACATGGCCGTATTTTTATTCCCTGGTCTATCTCTGAGCTCATTGTGCACAAACCATTATGGTTTTTCCTACACGTGTAATGGTTACAGTTGGACTTTCCTTCAATAATATGGTTATATTGTTCCACACCTAACTAGAACGTGTCTATCTAAAATTTTGGAAGTTCTGAATTTCTGTTTAATTTGTTATTTGTGAATTCATATCTGCCACCTTAAAAAATGTTTGGGTAGCGCAAAACTAGATAGGACTTCATCAGGACGATGAGAGGCTCGACTTGAGAAGCATTCACATAGAAGCAGATAAACTGATAAATAAATTCTAAATACTTTGACGCTATGGATGAAAAACCGATAGGTGATGCCTGGGATATAAATAAGAATGAATAATGCAATTATTAGAGCTAAGATTAAGGATAATTAACAAGAAACTTCATTTTCAGTTTCAACTGGCGCGTAGGAATTGTATATTTAAAAATGTATCCATCTACGTGTGCTTGAAGAGAAAATATATTTAGCAGAATAAAAAATATAAAGGTGCGTATTCACTAAAAAAGTAAGCAAGAGCAAACATTTGTTCTCGTTTGGGCATGTTTGCTCGTATTCGCTTAACGTGTTAACATTTCATCCATACCAGAGCGAATATATTCAGGTTCACAGTTGATCCATTACTTTCCTCGAGCATATTAAATATGGCTGGGCAGGAGAAATTATTATTAGCTAGTGCTAATTTCGTTGTATTAAGTTCATTGAAGAAGAAAAAACGGCAAAGGCAATTTTGGCAAGCAAAATTATACAAAAACAGCATCGGCTAATTTTTGTCTTTAAAAAATAATAGACATTTAAAAGCAAATCACTTGGTATCATAAATCTCTTCGATACCTGTCCCCGAAGTTGTTTTAGGTTTCTGTTCCCTCCTGCTAAAAGAGGCAAGTGGTGACTGAATTTTCTTTTTAATTTCTGCACTATCAGTCTTCAACATATCGACTAATTCTCTTCCTACATCTTCTTTTTTATTTTATTTTTTTGTAATATGGGTCCGAAGGATTCCCCAAAACCAGCTGAATTCGATAGGCGTCTAACAGTTGCAACACACTATCATCAGACCATTTAATTTTGAATACGGGTCACTAACCTTCCTGTAAATAATCCGACATTAATTAAATTAAAATATAAATATAAGTAAAACTACCCGGCCGGCATCGGCACGGCAAAGTAGCATGCAGCACAAGCGATCGAAGCACGAGCACTTCTGGAGAGCGGAATCCCATCCACACCGAACGAGCATGAATAAGTATTTTCTTTGATGTACCGCCTTCCTCTCGATCTTTTTTTACGCGAACAAACACAGGTTTGTTCGCTCCCTAGCCCGTACTCACTAGATTAAAGATGGTTATTGATGCGGAAAAGAGTTTCACTTCAAAAAAATCGTTGATTTATTTACATAATATGTCGAAAATAGGTGGTTGTGTTCCCATATAAATTCATCAATGTTATATAATATGTCGACTTGGTCGTTTCTGTTTCCAATCACGCCCATGGTTGGGGTCACCATATTTTTTGCAAAACCTTATCTTCTATTACTTGGAATTGTATTACCTTTCGATAGGCTATTAAAAACTAATAAAAGATGTTTGCAAACTACATTGTTCCGTATTAGTTTGATTGTGTTAATGATAGGAAGTGCGCGCATAATAATAAGGAGAAATTTGTGTAAGCTTTAAATTATAATTTTATGATTAAACGAACTTACCTTAGTGAAGTTTAATCCTAATTATATGAAGCTTCGTCGAAATAAATAAATAATAAGGTGTAGTATCTTCGCTTGACGTCAATCTCACACATTTTAAAGAAAACAAACAACCCCTTGCCCCCGGGTTCCCTGCCTTGTTCCTGTACCTCGCTCGACTCACAATCATTCCTGTTCAAAGCTTAATTGTTGCAACTTAACGTGGAGGGGTTAGGGTGGGTTCTTATTTATTTCGACGAAGCTTCATATAATTAGGATTAAACTTCACTAAGGTAAGTTCGTTTAATCATAAAATTATATTTCAGCTTCGTCTCATAAATAAATAATAAGGTGTAGTAATTTAAATTGCAACAATTATTTCCAAGACAAAAATAAAAAATATGCATTTATTCTGTATCTGTGCGTTATTTTACAAAACCAAAAATCAAAAATAAAAAAATATTAACGTAATTATTATTTTTTTTAATTATATATTATATATATGTCACTTAGAACTAAGTACAGCGTTAGCAAACTCAGTAACGCTAGAGTTTAAGGGTTTGTTACAAAAAACAGCAAAAGTTTTCGATTTTTCCGTCCATCCTGCTGCTAGTCGAATACTATCGTAACCAACGTTCGTTCTAGCGGCTGCAGACGTTGATGCATGACGTGTGCTATGCGCACCAAACTTTCTTGTATCCAACCCACTCTTTTCTAGCATATTTTTCAGCCATCTGCTAATAGTCTGGGTGGACGCGGCTTTATAGGGTTTTGTAGTTGTAAGGAATAGACTACTAATCCCGTCCCGAATATTACTTGTTTTTCCCAAATAGGAGAGGAGAGATCGAGGTGGGCATATGTTTACGTCATTATTGTAAAACGGCAAAATCAGAGTGGGTTGGATCCTGTTAATATTAGAAGTTTTAATCCTTTTTTTTAATCTTGATTTCTAGTCTATCATCAATTTTATTAATGTTATTAATGTCAATGCTTGCTAACGTCTGTACACGTTGGCCTGTGGCTAAAGCTAAAAGCATTGCAGTTTTGTATGTTAGGTCATTGTCTTTATAAGAAGAAAGTCGTTCAACGGGGTCTGTGGAGAGGTGCTGCCCCCAGTGGCTGGCACCAAAAACAGTATTTATGAATGAAAACACGTGCAATGTTTACCCTACATACGAAAAGGAAGGGGTAGAAAGGGGAATACAATATTATATTCGCGGAGCCGTAGATTTCCAAGAAATGATCTTCAGCCAAGGCTAAGTGGCTAGAACCGGTTTTATCAGTTTAATTTTAACACACAAAATGAAATTTATAATACTGCTTCCCCAATCTTGACTTTTCAATTGAATTTATTTTATGTTTGAGAAAATGGTTTTTAGCATTTTTAACACATTGATTTTTGTGTCAATTTCTTTGCTAGTTTCTATTTTATTCATATATGCCTAATTGAATTGGTGCAGTAGTCGAAGAAAATAGATTTGCACATGCCATTAAAAAATGGGAAAATAATGAACAATAATAAAATCCTATTTGCTAAATGTAAAACGTTTTGACTTGATATAAGTAAAATTTTACAATATAAACTGGATATTTTAACGCATTCAAAATTAGGAACACTAAAAACATATTATTAAACTATAAAAAAAATTATATATATAAAAATTGATTATTCGTTTCCTATTATTAGTCAAAAAGTAAGGTATCACAATTTTTAAACTTGCAATGTTTATAGAGAAATATAGATAAAAATTAAATTTATTTCCAATAGTAGGTAGGTATAGTTATTTCATGTATTTTTTCTTTTTATAGAAAGAAGACAATTAAACATTTTCTGCAATTTTATGCTTTAATGCACCAGAAACAGGTATTTATCAAATTATTGATTAAAATGTCTTGTTATTTGGAGATTAATAATAAAATTAAATATTTTTATTTTATTAAATTTCATTATTTGTGCAAAAGAGGGGGAGATAAGAAATAAGGTGTTTAAAAACTGAAATCAAAACTCTTACCTTGGATAAGTCTTTATTTAATATGAGTTCGGTATATATTAATACTAATTTATGTATCGGTACATATAATATTGCTCCAGGCCAACAGCCAATGTTCAAAACTTTCAATCGCTTATAGCCATTATTATCATTATTACATAATTGACAATCAAATTAAATTAATATAAATGTACTCTTCAAAATATATACTGTAGTTTATTCGCTATAATCAAGTAAATAAGTTTTGAAAAAATTCGGATTTAGGATAGTGAAATAAACAACATCCGAGTAAAACTATATTTACTCGAAAATTAAACAATTCAATTGATAAAACACATCAACCTATACAACCCTTAAAACTAAAGAACAAGTATATAACATAAAAAATAAGCATCGAGAGTAGTGTGCTGTCTCGGGCAACTTCTGGTTTGATTCATCCCTTATTTTCAACTGATCATTTTATGTTCACTTGTATTATTTCCCTTTGAAATAATTCATTTATTTTATCTTAGATGCCAAATTTTTTCATATCAAAGTTTTGTGTTATTGCCTATCAAACTTGTAAAGTTATACATGTTCTTAAAATAACTTTCTTGGATATTATAAGTTACAATTAATCACCAGAAACCATAATTATTTTTGCTATTTTTCAATCAGAAGTTGCTAATATAGCTATTGTGATAAACTGATGTATCAAGAGATTAGATCGACTATAACTCCATAAATAAGTACTTATAAATATTACTTAAATATCGAAAAGTAATTGGACTACATTAACATAGATACAACCTAAAAGCATCACCATTTAATAAGAATCAACTAATAAATTAAAATTATAATCAGTCGATTAATGTTTTATCTTTATTTAAATATAAGATGATTCACAGATCTCATTTATTAGTATTTAAAAATTTATATATGTATATATATTTAAAATTGTCAAATCATATTCAAAATCATGTTTCGTGCCAAACAATATTGATCCATAAAACTTACTTTTTAATTTAAAAAATTCAAACTCGCTAGAAAAATATTACTTTTTTACACCCTGAAAAAATCCTTAATTGTAGTAAATTGGAAAAATACAATTATATAATATATATTTAAAGTTTTATGTTCCAGTTAAAAAAAACAGCAAACAACTTTTTCAAATACTAAGTAACTAAAAATAACTCTTGGAGTAATATTAAAATGTTGTTTTTTACTCCGTGAATAAAAGTGGATAGTGAATAAAAAAATTATAACGTCAATTCGCATTTTGAATATGACTTACATTGTTTATATATTAAAGTCCTTAATAAAACATTAATTATGAATTCCCGGTGGGATAAACATGAATCACCTTCAAATCAGCTTATTCGGGCAATAATTGATTTTTTGTTTTAAAAATAAATAGTACATTGGACATATCTATGCTTTGCTGTATTTAAAGCCATCTAAGTGGCTTTAGCATCAAATTAATGGGAGTATAATGTGTACAGAATAATTAATGCGCATAGCTTTATTTCGTAGCAACTGGAGTCTTTGTATATCAGCCTTTTTACCTGATATCAACAATGAAAAACAGTAATTGAAATGCGGATATATAATGGTATTATATATAAGAACACGACTCCAGTGACTAAGAATCTCAGCTATTCTCCTAAAAAATTCTATCTTTTCCAATTTTTTTTCTAATATGATCTACATGTAACGAAAAATTAAGCTGAGAATCCAAGACTACCCCTAAATATTACTAGATGCATTTTCAAATAGGCTATTAGATATCTATCTTAACCCAATCATTATTTTCTAGAAATATATTACAATTCTGCTTAGAGCCAAAAAACCATGTACTTTGTCTTTTTTTTAACCTAAGCCTATTTACACACAACGAGTTATAAAGGATGTCAAGTTTTGATTTCGTAGTATCTACTACCTGATTAAAATCCTTCCCGCAAACACAGATCAACATATCGTCCACAAACAAACTTAGAAATGTATAATTTAAAACTCGGTCTAGGTCATTGACATATAGCACAAACAAAAGGGGGCTCAGAACACTGCCCTGCGGCACCTCTATCTCACTATCAAACGGATTTGAGGATGCATTATTCACTCTAGTCACATGGGAGCGATCCTCCAGGTGATCAGTGAACCAAAAAAGTGCACTGTTTGTAATTCCATAGGCCTGTAGTTTGTGGATAAGTCTTCTCCTATTGATGAAGGTGAAGTAAAGAGTACCCAAGTACACAAAAAGCAGTCTTTAAAAATTTAACTGCTCAGATTTCTTGAACCATATTTAATGGGGAAATATTTGGCACCAATGATGAAGACATACTTTGTAGGCACAGCGATCAAAGAAAGCTTTCTCGCCCAGGGGATGTTCCTTTACAAATTGATGCTCTCAAAATAGACGTTATCTGAAACAAATTAAAATCTAATGTAATTTTGACTTAGTTTGTAAAGAATTTGTTTGTCAAAAACTGAAACAATTAAAACAATACAAATGTGGAACAACCCAAAAAAGTAAATTTAAAGAAATCTAAACGCGCGTGCTTTAAAAGTGCTCTTATACACTTATATCATAATATGCTATTAATTAAATTCAATATTCATTCCATACATTTGTCATCCTTCCTTATACATGCCTATCAATCAATTAATTAACTATTCAAAACTGTTCATAGACACCTAGACGTGCAACATCTACTATGTACTTACGTACAAAATAAACGTTAATATGAGAAAGCATACTGATGGATATAAAAAAGTAGACGTAAAGATTTACCCTATCCCTATCTACATATATATGATTATTATAAAAATGTTCATCGTATTTAATTAAACCTGTTCTGTTTATTAAACTTCGAAACTGCTATTGCAATACTCTGATTTCCTACAAAAACTACAAAACAAAGGAAGTGGGTACTTTTGTACTTACCTAGAAAAAAAACGTAGATAGATAATCGCAATTTACTCAGCCCAAAATTAATCATTACAACCCAAACACAAACATTTTACAAAGTAAAGCTTGTTCAACTTGAACAATGGCGGAAAATATAAAAATAAACAATGAGATATTCGGAATTATTACGAACACTCGTCCACGCGGCTCCACTCCGCGTCGCCAGGTAACAGCCCTTGGGAATGCACCAATAGAAATGTAGGAACTCCCTCCTCGCAACGTTTCTCGTAGGACGCGTAGTAATTTTTTGAAATTCGTCAATGGGCACATTTCAGGCCGGACGCCATCTAGCGATGAGGCCTTTTTTCAGTTCGAGGTTGAATAACTATTCCCTATATAAACAAAGGTTAGGTTTTCTAACCCTATATTTTCCATAGCTATTTTCCTAATAAACTCAAGTACTATTGCGGGGTCCCAAGTGTCACCGTATTTAGGTAAAGGCGGTCTAACGCAACTTAAGCCTTTGAAGAAACTTTTAATTCGGAAATCTTCACTTAGATTTGGTCCTAAAATTTGCGATAGTGCTGCTCTGTATGAGTTAAGAGAGCTAAAACAGGACCCTTGATTAAATTGTATGGTTAAAAATTTAAGTACTGAGGATATTAATGGCAAAAAAATATTCAAATTCTCTTTTTTGCAAAATTTCCACCACAGCCGCAGGCCAACGTTATATTGAGCAATAGTCCTTTCAGTAATTGATGCAAGACATATTTCCAACGATTCATCTGGTACATTACCAAGCTTTAAGGCCTGGATGATAAGACTGCGGCCACCAGGGTAGTCTTCCTCCACAACGGATGAGGTGTTCTATTAAATGATAATAATTTTCTATCAGGTTGGAAAAATATGGGTTTGCTTTCTAACAGAGATGTAAAAAGTGGATACCATGGTTGAGATTCCCATAATGGCACAACAAGTATACCCCTGGCCTTGTCTGTAATTATTTTCCGTAAGACTCGTAATATTAACGCAAAAGGGGGGAAGGCATAAAAGTAATATTGATCCCAACATAAAGTAAAAGCATCAATAGCAAAACTATCTGGGTCTCTCAACCATGATACAAACTTCGTACATTTTCTGTTGGTTCTTGATGCAAATAAATCTACATCAGGACTACCAAATTGTTTAACTATTTTGCCAAATACTGTCTTATCTAAAGACCATTCGGTTTCCATTGCCAAACTACGAGATTCAGAGTCAGCATCCTTATTATCACTAGACCTTATGTAAGAGGCATATACAAACAAATTCCTTTTTTCACACCATTGCCAAATGGAGCGTGAAAGATAATTAAGTTTTGGATATTGAACGCTGCCCATCTTGTTGACATAGGCCAAAGCTGTTGTATTGTCAACACGACATAAAATATTACAGTGTGATAATTTATCTGCAAAACATTTCAAACCAAAGAAAAGTGCTAAAAGCTCTAAATAATTAATGTGATTATTCATTTCTGCTTCCGACCAAAATCCATGAGTTCTTTTTCCCCCACAGCTCACCCCCCAACCTGTCTTTGATGCATCCGTGAATATTTCAAGGTCAAAAAAGTCAACGCGAATAAAATTTTTTGCATTTGACAAGTTACGAATCCACCAATTGAAATCTTCCTGAAGTTCTTCAGGCAATTTCATTTTCGCATCATAGTTGCCCCCTGAAGAATTTAATGCTAAGAATTTTGCGCGTTCAAAAAGCTTTGTATACAGCCAACCGTACTTAATACCAGGGCATAAAGAAACTAGTTTACCCAAAAAGGTTGCAAAACTTCTAATGGAACAAATTTTGCTCTCTGAAACTTTTTTAGTTAACGTGACTGCGTTTAAAATTTTCTGCTTGGGTATGGCGATAGACATATCTGCAGAATTATAAACGAATCCAAGGTATTGAACACTTTGTACAGGTTCTAGTTTACTTTTATTGTAGTTTGGCAAGAAACCTAATGATGATAACCTTGCAAGGGTTTTGGATACATTATCCGAGCATTCTTTATATGTGTTACCGAAAACAAGAATATCATCCAAATATATAACTGATAAATAACCTTGTTTTCTTAAAGAAGTTATTACAGGTTTCATCAGTTTAGTAAAAACAAAAGGAGCAATGTTTAGCCCAAAAGGCATGCAGTTGTACTCATAATATTTTCCATCAAACTCAAATCTTAAATATTTTTTATGTGTTTTGTGTATTGGAATAAGAAAATATGCACCTTTCAAATCAATAGTACACATAAAACAGTCTTTCGACATCAACTTTGCCACTGTGCGATGATCTTCTAACTTAAAATGTTTACAGCTTACAAACTGATTTAATTTTTTAAGATTTAAAATGAGGCGGTTAGATCCGTCATTTTTAGGTCTAAGAAAGAACGGTGACAAAAATTGACTATGACATGGCTGTACTATGCTAATAGCGCCCTTGACTAAAAGACTGTCAATACAGAGTTGTATTGCTGTTTTTTCATTAATTGACCATTGCCGTGCTTTTTGTGTAAGTTTAGTAAAATGCTGTTGTTGCTTTGGGTAACGCATAAAAGGGATTTTTAAACCTGTAATCCAGCTTAGTATAACTTTATCTGTTAGAAATGTTTTCCACCTGTGACGAAAAACTTTAAGTCTGCCAGCTAAACAACTAACCTCTGTTAATTGCGAGGATACATTTTCCTTCCCTGATGCTTCGGCTGTTGTTTCCGATATCTGAATTGAGGGGGAACTGATTGGACATACTGGCTCCCTTCCCGGCGTGTTCCGAGTTGATACCGAGTTGGAGCCCTGAAGTTTAAATTACGCTGTTGTCTCGGTGGGACCTTAATTGTGGACTTCGGTGGCTTAAGCTTGATGGTATTACCGCAAGTTGCTAAGTTTTTAGTCGCCTTAAGACGGTCCTCCAGATCTTCACCGAATAAAAAAGTGTCAAGAGGTATATCCTTGTTAGCCTCTTGGAAGTCTTTATTTAAATTTATAGATATAAATAAGGTCTCTGCGTGTTACGGTTTGAGAACGACAGACGTCTAGAAGTAACCGTCCCGCATCATTTAACACTTCTAAGTATTGCCTATTGCCTATTGCCTCCTCCCCCCTCAACTAAAATCATGCTACATACGTGTCCAATTGCGGTTAAGCGCGCAGCAACTTGGCCTTGCAGTTTAGCTAAACGTACATCACGTGCTAAATTAGAGGGAGTCATTGCTTTTTCCAACACTGAGTTGAGTTTTAAAGCAGTCAGATTTTGAAAATTTTCAGGCGCAGGATGTTTTGATAATATTTTATTTCTGTCCTCATCTGACAGACCCGAGGCTAATACGTTTTCCCAGCGTGAAACTAAGTCCTCATGTAATTTTGGACTCCATATTTTTGAGGTGGATTGCTTTTTCCCCAATATTTCAATTATATCCTCACTGAGCGCTTCTGACTGATTATCTACTAAAGGTTGTTCCCGCTGCTTTTCAGAATTATCTGAAACAATGCAAGGGACAGCAATTAGATTTTTTAAAATCCAACCCCAGTGAGAAATTGTTGGTATTCTCAATGATACCTTAATTCCACAACTGATAAATAATTATCGGGGGTATTCTCAATGATACCTTAATTCCATAACTAATAAATAATTATTATGTTCTCTATTTTTATATAATTAGGTGGGCACTCAGTGACCCTATTTTAGAAAACATGTGTATAGGTATCCAATGACCTATAATTTAATTCCCTTTTAAACAGATAGGTACTCAATGACCAATAATTTAATACATGCATACTTATAAATTCCTATGCAGACAAAACAACAACATATCATGATGATACATTTTTATCTCCGAACTAACACTTCCCGGCATTTAATTCTCCGGCTTCGACGTCACTCCTAGGCGATAACGCCGAAATTTGCCTGTTTGAGCTCCTAGAACGTGACCTTCGCCCGTACCTGCTCGAGGATGTCGAACTACTCGAGCTAGAGGAAGACGACGAAATACGCCTCGTACGGTAGCGAGAGGGTCGCCGATGTTTATTTTCGATTTCCTGTAAACGTCGGTCCATTTTTTCCATTAATTTCCTTAGTTTTACATTTTCTCTCGAAGAGCTGCGATCACGGTTATGCCGTTTCCTGCTCGGTCTTGGCATTTCCACAAACACCAAGAAAAACGTTCAATAAGTAATTTATTCCCGCAAGTCGATCGAACGAACCACTGGCACAGCACCACACTGCGATCGAGTTGACACACAAACAAAGAATGATTGTGAGTCGAGCGAGGTACAGGAACAAGGCAGGGAACCCGGGGGCAAGGGGTTGTTTGTTTTCTTTAAAATGTGTGAGATTGACGTCAAGCGAAGATACTACACCTTATTATTTATTTATGAGACGAAGCTGAAATATAATTGAAAATTTTAAATACGCCAGGCTTTTGGGGGAATTGCTGCATTAAATATGAATATATTTTTTAATGTCCGATCTTTTCTCCAAAAATACAATATACGATAAATAATAAATACTGTTACTCAAGAAGTAAATGCAGGACAATTAACTGACATCAATTTTCTCAGCAGTTGATAATGACCACTTTTAGCAAAATATACACTGTTTTCATAATTTTATAAGCGCTATAATTGACTGCTTGTGTTTCTGCACTTAAAATCTGAAAAATTCGAAACCGTAAAGTACCTATCATTTTACGTGCCGTTACTTGGCATTCTAAGAACCGAGAGCGCCTGACATCGCAACTGTACTGTACTAAGCTAGATAGATAAGAACAAGAACTAAGAAGGTAAAAATTCTGACAGGAGATTTCATTCCTACAAGAAGAATATTAATGGGCCAGGTGGTGGGAATAGACACACCAAAATCGTATGCAAAGGACAGCATAATAAAAATGTGAAACATAATTTACCTACAAGCATGTAAAAAGCTTAGTGATGGAATACTGTTAAATAATCATAAAGACTAGCTTCCCACTAGAACAGTAAATAGTAACAAATGCAGCGATATTTTATAACATAATATATAAATGTTGTAGATAGATATTATACCGCTAAATATTTTTGCTTGCTCGTAAATTCAGTGACAGTGTATTCCGGTAGTTATTGCGTTACTTTACTATTTTATTTCCAAGTTTAATTTCTTCATTATTACCATGGTTTAAAAAAAAGAACAATTGTAATCATGAATTCGTAACAGGCAATCCGAAAGCCGCAACTATGAAAACGAGAAATGTCAACATAAGTATCTATTGACGTCTAAGTTGACGTAAATGTTACAATATCGCTTTCTAGTAAAATATTTTGTGTGTTTAAGGTTGGTTTTAAATAAAGTATAGTAAGTAACTCGTGTGTAATGAATTATAATACACTCTGATGTTTATAAGACTTGCCACAAACACAAACTCCTGTTATAATCATCCTCGTTTATTATGGCCTACATTATACGATCGTTAAATAATATACTATTACATTTCACTTTATGGGTATTATCAAAGAAAATAATAGCTACGTAATAGAAAAATCGTTCTTACCCAAGAACGTAAATCGCGAGAGGCGCTGCTTCGTTGTAATTACTATCATGGACTATACAAGACAGTGGCGACAATCGATGTAGCATTTGTATTCGCCGGGCTAGTTACGTGGGGTATGGCCACCATGACGAGGCAAAATTTTCTTTGTTTACTTCTTTTTAACGTGTTCTTTTGTATCTTAATTGCCCCTTTTTGCCTTATAAGAACGTAATTAATGGTGTAGCTTTAGTTTGTTGTAAATATAGTGTGGTTAAAAACATTTAAGGAGTTTCATAACAACATAAAACTTTAGTGTCTGTGTCTGTGTGTCAAAGAGTGATGGAAGTTATACCTATCGAAGTGTCTATACCTACCCAAAAACATTAATTATTCTGGTCTTAAATACAGTGGCATGAATTCATAATACAACATTGCGGAATATTTAATGCAAAATATTAAATGAACATCACAAACTTGTGATATTTGTTTACGTATTGTAGCATCAAAAACACTTCTATATAAAAACTTTTCGAAGTTTGTAAACATCAAGATGTTTAAAGGAAATACTTTGTTTTTCTGTACTGAAATAGTATTTAATTTTTTTTTGTTAAAATATATCCCAATTGCAATAGGTCAAAATAAAGTCAAAAAAATAATTTTTTTCTTGAGAAAGTGATCAGTTTAGATTTAGATACTCCTAACCGAAGGAAATGATTGTAAAAAGATTTGTTTTGTTTAGACTAAAAATGTATAAGCTTGCTAGTAAGACTGT
This sequence comes from Pissodes strobi, assembly GCA_016904865.1. NCBI lineage: Eukaryota > Metazoa > Arthropoda > Insecta > Coleoptera > Curculionidae > Pissodes > Pissodes strobi. The sequence continues at coordinate 13,160 of MU187577.1, read as the reverse complement.
CGCTGGTTATACTTTGTAATAAACTTGTATTTGTAAGCACCAAAGCACTTCTATATTAACATAAGAAGTTATGATAAGCGTAATAAATAATAAATTTGGTAATTTGAATAATTATTGGTCTAAAACCTGTGGTTATTAAGGTTTGTTCATTATATTGGCTGCAATTAAGAATCGAGAATATTTTTTAGGTTTATTTCAGTGAGTTTATTATACCTTATTAGTTTGTTTATTTTTTTATGGAATAGTGAAAAATTCGAATTTAGAATAGACGAATATTCAAATATTTGAATTATTCAAATACAACTCCGAGCCATAATCGAAATATTATATTTTAAAACAAAACACATGGTATTTTGTACCGCTACATACATACATACATACAAGGATAGAGAGCCCAAAAGTTAGATGACCAATGCACTAAAAATGTCGTTTTGCGACAAAAAGTTATTCTTGATAAAAATTCCTGCTTCCCGCAAAAACAGTAAAATACAGTCTGCGAAGCGAATTTTGAATTTTCTTTTAAAGAGTGCTCAAAAACTGCAAAAACATAATTTTGAAAATGACTTTTTAAAATTCGAATACAATTCCTAGGCCTAATATAATCACTAGTAACATTTTAGTCATCTAATGATAATTAATAAACTAAAGCCTTAAGAAGCATATTTCTTCATAAAACTTATTTACTTAATGACCAAGTAACCTACAGCATAAAAAAATAAATAGTTATAATTAATTGCTGTTTTTATTTTTGAAAATACAAGCCTAAATAAAAAAAAACATTATTACTTAGTGTAATATATTGTATAATAATAATTATTATTAAATTTGCAATCACATCTTTTATTTATAACGGTGATTTTTTTATGGCAGCTATCCAGATTTTCTATAAAACAGACTAAATTAAAATTTCGCTTTAATCACTATTTTATGATTTTAATATCATATTTTATAGTTAGATGTCTAATTAATTTAAAAGAAAATGTCTGAATATCATATGCTAATAATAGAAGCCCGCCAAAAATGTTGCCTCTTAATGGCGGAATGGCGGAGCTAAATTGCCGCTTGTCGCCACTGTCTTGTATAAAGTCACTAGTAATTACCAGAGCCAGTATATGAGTATATACTGACTCTAATAAAATAGTGAGTTTACAGCATTTGCGTCTAGGGAGACCGTTCAACTTTCCATCATTCCAACTCTCCAACCCGGTATTAATATCTTACTGCTGCCCCCTAATTGGATCTAAGTAGAAACACTACCTGTAAATAATTGTTTATGTGAATCGTCGTTGGAAAAGATGTGAGATTGGATTGTCGTACTGCATTTTAAATTTTTTTTTGGTCTCCTTATTGTTGTTTGAGTAAATTGGCGTTTGGATTTAGAATGCCCATTAATTTTATCGAAATACCTATTAATAAAATGTCATGTAATATTTGCCAGTATTTTGATTGCCGTGTCAGTAAACGAGATTGTAGGCGTAAATTTCGATTTTATTTTAATGATGAATAAATTTGCAAAAAGTGGATTATGAGTTGTGGTAAGTATTTACTTCAGCCGCCTGTAATATTGTATAATGTTTTGGATACCTTAAAATAAAGTAACAGAATGCAATTATTTATTTTCGTTTACCTAACTAAGTTATTTTACGTCACGGGCGGAGTTATAAATAAACTAAATCACTAATGAAATATTTTGTACGGAGTAAAAATATTTAATAAACCCCGATATAATCCTAAATTATAAGATCAATAACTACTAAAATCATTTAATCACATGTTCAATTAGCAAAAAAAATGCTCGGAGTAATGCTTCGTAATTAAATATTTCTTGTTTTCATGTTTTTCGGTTGTTTGACTACTCTACATCCTATACGATTTAGGAACTCTATCTAAATATTATTTTGACAATACGTAAAGGCCGATTCTTAAAATGGTATTTTCATGATATCGATATTTGCATTTAAAGATCCTTTACACAAATAGTGCACTATGTAAAAATCGACATCTCCTATTGGTCGATCCATCTCGTATTACGAGATGTCTGCGTGATGCAATCGATTTCTATCAAGGGCTCTTGTGGTGTAGAGGTTTAGATCGTTGGGTCTCACCTGGAAAACGCGGGTTCGAACCCTGTTGCTTTTTTTTATTTTTTTTTAATGATTTGTTTCTAAACAGCTTTTTTTCTTGATTTTGGGTATGTCTTGGGTTAGATTGGGTTAGCACCTGGTTAGTTTCCTTTTCTTGAGCCCCCGTAGTGAGCGAAGCGAGCGGAGGGCCATGCGGATCGAACAATGGGAAAGGCCGATTTTTTTATAGTGCACTATTTGTGTAAAGGATCGTATAATGCTCGATAGTTAAAGATCGTCACTGCGAGCGTCATCTATTACCTTTAGGGCATAGGCCTTCGGGCTGGATTGTCGCTCTCCGGACGTATTCATCTTAGTAACGGGCTTGGTACATGAATAGGTATTTTGTTGGATAATAGTACCTTTAACATATTATTTCACTTTTTGAAGTGAAAAAACTTCTATAGGCGTTTTTTGCGTTTTTTTGTGGGGGTTGAATGAGACCGAGCCGTAACGCGTCATGCTCGAATATGTAACGTAACGCTCCTTCTACTGGCATGTTCCCATATGGGTAGAGGGCTGAAATTATCAGGGGATGTAGCCGGGTTAAAAAGAAGATCCTAAACGAAAACGGGACCCCGTACCTCCCCCGTTTGGCCAGGGGAGGGGCGAGAAGGAAAAACTTAAATAATTAATTTCTGGAGAACGGGAAGAGGTACGGGGTCGGAGGGGATCGGGGCTCTAATTTAAGGGGGATTTTGGGGGGAAACCGTTTTTCGCCCGTATCTGTGCAACGAAGGCTAAGATCGAAATTCTGACAAACGATGACCCCGTTTGTTGTTGATTTCACTTCTGTCGTGCGGTCTTAAGCACACACCAACTTTTTTACTACTAGTGATCCGTTGATAATTTATTCAGTGTGCATATTATATTTTCAAAATATTTAATAGGAATTTCTCGAAATCTATGAAAGATTTGGAAGGCAAAAATAACATAGCCAGGATGAACTCGAACCGTAATATTCCGATCACTTTAAAATATCAGAGGATATTGTACCTCTTTTGTGATACCTTTTAAAGGATGAACGGCGATAATAAGTACTATTTACCTATACATAAAACTCAGATTAATCGTTTTGACAGGTTAGGCTGAATTAAAAGAGCAAATTTGGCATTTACTTCTTTACGAACACAGAATTGCCATACACTCATGCAGTCAGTATTTTATGCCTAGCATCTTATAAAGAAAATAAGCAGATCTCGTCTCGAGCCATAATTTAAAATGGAAGGAAGACTACGCAAAACTCGCTACATTATCCCGAAATATTCTTATATATAATTTTTTTTTCTAGGTAAGTCTTCAAGCTAAGTTAGTATATCAGCTGATCGGTAAGTACCAATTAACAATATTTTTTCATTGCTAAGGTTTTTCAGTCCTTGTTTTCATTTATTGAGTATTGTATAGAAATTTAATACTATAAAACAAATATTATTTTCCTACAGAATTTTTTTTGTTATATAACAAATATATTTCATTCATCTATAAGTATTCACCTTAAAGTGTTTATGTAGTTTCATTGTAATTTATATACTCATTTAATAGCGTCATCTTTAAAATTACTAAGATAACAGGTTAGGTTCGAATCTTGAGTATTTCGTGCTAATTTTCAATTCAAGTAACTATCAACTGTAGTCTGTTTTAGAAATGTATAGAGCAATAAAACCTCATTAGGTATAAAAAAAGGACTACAGGGTGACCCACCAATAATTTATGCTACTTCCATAGTTTAGCATTGGTTTCATTGCATTTTTTTTCTTCACACATTTAAATAAGGAGACCTACGTAGAGATCACGCTGTAGGTATCAAAGGATTTTAACCCATAATTACTTATAACCAAAATAATAAAAAAACAACAAAATATAAAATTATCTTTTAAATCTTACGTGCAAGGAAAAAACAAATCCTTGGGTGGTCCTAAAAACTTAATTAAAAGTACGCAAATCCTAACATACCAACAAACTGAATAAAATAAAAATTGCATTGGAAGATCCTCTTTTAATAAATTTAAATTGATCAAAATCGTCTGTGGTCAACCATGACCAATGAAAGACTAAGCAATTTAACCACTACTTCTCTTGTACATGACACTCTTGATATATCTAATAAAGAACAAGGTAAAATCCATTTCTGAAACAAAAAGAAGCAATATTTGAAGTAGTGTACTTATCAGTTATTATGAAAATTATTTAGAAAAGCTTTAAGCTAATTATTCTAATATTATATCTAATTATAACAATAAGTAAGAGAATATAAATTTTTTTCAACGCTTGACAAAGTTATTAAGTTATACACAAAAATACTTTCAACTAAAACAGGAAGCGCCTTAAAAATAATGAAGCTAATCCCAGGTAGGTGCATGGATATCGAATCAAATGTATACGGATACAAGGCATACAGACATCAATCTAGGTATCAAAACATAAAAATTCGGTTTTCAAATATTGTTTTATTTTGCTACAGAAATTGCTTTTAACAAGTTCTCATATTCGATATGTCAAAAATTTCATGTTCAATAGAAATAGTGGTCAAATTAATTGGTGTTTTATTTGCCATGGTTGGCCGCAGTTGATTTTTGGTCAATTTTAATTTACTCACATACCTTTCTCCTATTGCATTTGTTTTTCAGTTAGAATTTGTGTGATTTTAATTTTGTTCCTAGGGGGCACTATTGAGGCGAAAGTACATCCACTCCACAGTTCCCTTATGAGTATTAATTAAACCAGAATGCATAAAAGTAACAGTTAATGGGTGGAGCTAGATACAAATTATGAAATGTAAAAACAAAATCAGTAACTTTATTTGATTATAACTGATTTTGGACATGCCTTTGGTCAATTTGGGTTAGTTTTAGTTGGTTGCGCCCTGCGTTTTTCGTCGCTTAACTAGCTCCACTCATTAACTGTCACTTTTGTGCATTCCTATTGGTTTAACTAAGACCCATAACGGAACTGTGGGCTAGATGTACTCTTGCACTATTGAGACGGTTCTGTTGTCTCTTCTTGCCTAGTGCAAGTGTTTATCTTGAGATCTATATAGTGTTATTTCTTAATTGTTATTTCCAATATCAGTATTTCCTGAGCTTTTTGTATATGTGTTTTCGTAAGGCTTACCTATCTGGTCGGGATAAACAATTGCTTTTATTATTGCTTAAAACCATAAAGAGGGGTATGGTATCTTAATTAACCACTTTTAATGGACAGTATAACATAGGGTGGTGAGATAAACTGAAACATGTATTCGGTATTGATATAATTTAATAATGCAGGTGTAAATTGCATTTAAATATAATGAAGATAAATAAACAGTATTTTCTATGTTAAATAGAAAATATATATGTACAATTCTTAGACTAAAACTTTCAATCACTCATCATTCGTTCAAGTATAAAACTAAAGTTACAAAAGGTTTCTTAAAATTAGAAATGTCTACTGAAGAGTCTTGATTGTTTGATTTAAAAATTAGTTTTTATCTTTCTTCTTTTAATATTTCGTTCTCCAACTTAGCAACTTTCACACAGAATACCTTTTCACTTGGACTGCTTTCTGCTTTACCTGCCTTGCGTTACGGGACTTCGACCAGGAATGTCAGTCTGCCTTCCGCCATTTTATATTCCAATTTCCAACGGGAACGGGGATGCTATCGTTTCTAACTTCGAAGAATTGCTTTAAAAAAGCTCAAAATGAGGTCTTTGACAAAGACCTCTTTGTCCAACCTTGGAGAAAGACAACTGAGATGCACGAAATATTCTCTAATATTTGTGCATACAAGAGAAATTGGCCCAAAAAGGAATTTGACCTTTGGCCGGAGAACAGCACGTTTTACTGCTATTTAAGCGAACGTGTTAACTGAACTGAGAGGCTAGAGAGCAGACGGGACTGATCTAGTACATTTTAGTGGATGTAAGACACTTTGAAACTAATTAATTGCCTCAAACAGAGCTAGGACAGAACTAGATGTTTTTGGTGCGGAAACTAGGAGAGCTGTGACTAGACAGATCCTACGCGAATGAGTGTTTGCTATTGATTATATGGGGTAAATACAATACAAAATGTTTCTGTTTTAATTAACTTTTATTTTCCAAGTGAGAAACACTTAGAAGGTACCCGCGCGATCTACTTATATCAACTAACCCACTATTCTCTCTCTTATATACAACTAACGCATAACTAACGTTCATAACGCTGGTGCCTAATCAGCTCCTTTTATAAAACCAATTTTCAGTTCTTGTTCGATGTCACATAAATAAAATTAATATGTCTGGCGGCTTAACAGTTATGTATGGTCCATAGATTATACTTATTAGGGAATTGATTTTTGTTTATATTCCAACACGCCCCCTCAAAAATTAATCCTAATAAACACCTAAAAATACTTCTAATAATATAATACATGTTACTCTTACATGCTATTTTCTAACTAAAGTAGGTACCTCCTTAGTGCATTCTGGGAACGACGATTACAATTATGGCCCAACATTTGCTGCAAGGATTGGGGAAACCCAGGAAAACCCAATCAGACCATTTACCCTAACTTACTTAATTTAAGCCTATTTTACTTCTAAAGGTCAAAAATTTCGGTGCTGCTAAAGGCTTAGTCAGCATGTCAGCTTCTTGATTACCTGTGGATACATAGACAATTTTAATTACATTTTTCTCAACTTGCTCTCTAGAAAAATGATATTTAATATCAATATGTTTTGACCTTTTATGACTTGTTGGATTCTTTGCAATAGTTATACACCCGGTATTATCTTCGTAAATATTTATTGGATTTATAATATCTATATTAATGCTAGCAGCCAAAGATTTCAACCATAATGCTTCTTTAACACATTCAAATAAAGCCATATATTCAGCCTCTGTCGATGAAACAGCGACAGAATTTTGTCTTTTTGTATTCCAACAAATAGTTGCATTTTCAAACAATTTAAATAAATAACCTGTTGTGCTTTTTCTATCACTATCTACACTGCCACCCCAATCTGAATCAACAAAACCTAATAAAAATTCTTTATATTCCTGCCGTGTGTAGTTTAATTTAATATCTATTGAACCCTTTAAATATCTTAAGGTCCTTTTAATGCATTGCCAAAGTTCTTTATTGCATTTGTTCATAAATCTACTTAAAATGTTAACTACTACACTTAAATCTGGTCTTGTACAAACCATTAAATACATTAGACATCCAATAGCATTCCTACAAGGAGCATCATATATTTCATCCGAATTCAATGCTACGTAGTCTAATTTACTTTCAAGGGGACTACTGACAGATTTACAGTCACTCATATTAAATTTATTTAATATTGTTTTAATATAAGCACTTTGGTCCAAACTAATTTTATTACTATCACGTAAAATTTTTATACCTAAAAATAATTTTATTTCCTTTAAATCTACCATTAGAAACTTATTCGTTAAATATTGTTTAAAACTATTCATTGTGTCAATATTTTCAGTTGAAATTACTATGTCATCAACGTATAGTACAATATAAATATTCTTTGAAATACTACCCCTATCTAAAATATATATACATCTATCTACAGGTGAGTTTTTAAACCCTTTTTCTATTAGAATCTTTTCAAACTCTTCAAACCAACATCTTGCCGCCTGTTTTAAACCATACAGTGCTTTATTTAATTTGCAAACTTCATTATTTTTACTTTTTATTCCCTCAGGAACTTGCATATAAATGTCTTCTTTTAATTTACCGTTTAAAAATGCGGTTTTAACATCCATGTGATGTACCAATAAACAATGTTGATTTGCAAATGCTATTAAAAACCTAAAACTAGATATTCGAGCTACAGGGGCAAAGGTTTCATTATAATCTACATGGTATTTTTGACTAAATCCTTTTGCTACTAAGCGAGCTTTATATTTTATTGGGTTTCCATACTCGTCATTTTTAAGAGAAAAGACCCATTTACAAGTAACTATGTTTTTATTTTCTGGCTTTTGACACTAAAGTCCAGGTATTGTTCATTAATAAAGAATTTATTTCGTCATTTATAGCACCTTCCCATTCTTTTCTATCGTCCCTATTCCTAATTTCCTGATAAGAAGTTGGTATGTTACTGATAATAGATTAAGCGCATAAAACATAATCAAGACTATTATCTTCATTATAAGAAATAGGAGGTAATTGCTTAATTCTTTCACTTTGTCGAACATCAACGGTGGCACTCTTTAAATTTTGTTTTTCTTTGTCTTGAGATAAACATCCATTTGTATTTACTACTGATTTTGACGTTAGGTCAGAAATATCAGTTTGGGCTCCAGATTTATTTATATCTGGTTTCACACCTCCAGATTTATTTATATCTGGTTTTACACTGTCAGAGTTATGAAATTGAATCACTGATTTTGACAAGTCAGAAAGATCAGTTTTAATTAGAGGTTTTTGCAAACTCACCTCTTTACACGAAGACCTCGTTTTTAAATAATCAATCTCATCAACAATAACATCTCTGACTACAATAAACTTTTCTGATTCCACTTCCCACACTTTATACCCATTTGGTTCATACCCAACTAATATGCCCTTAAAACATTTTTCATCAAATTTCCTTTTATTAGTTTTATTATGCACATATACTGTTGAACCAAAAATTTTTAAATACTTTATTTGCGGCTTTTTATTATGCCACAATTCATATGGTGTTTTGTTACCCTTAAGGACCCTAGTAGGTGAAATATTTATTAGATAAGTAGCAGTTAACACTGCCTCACCCCAAAAAACTTTATCTAAATTTGCTCCGTTTATCATTGTACGGGCTTTTTCTGTTATGGTTCGCACCATACGCTCTGACACACCATTTAATTGTGGGGTTCGTGGAACAGTCAAGTGATAACTAATGCCCTTGTCTATACAAAATTGTTTCATTTCAGAGGAGAAATATTCTCCCCCATTATCGCAATATAAATTAACGATTTTTAAATTAAAATGAGCCTCACTTTTTGCAACATAATCCTTAAAACTTAAAAACGTATCTGATTTATTTTTAATCAAATATGTTACACAGTAGTGAGTAAATTGATCAACAAATAAAAGAAAATAATTTTTCTCATTAACAGTTGATGGAGTAATAGGGCCACAAACATCTGAATGTATTATAAATAACGGCCTCTTGACATAATTTTTATCTTTATGCCTATTAAAGGGTAACCGTGTTTGTTTACCACTTATACACGCCTCGCATAAACTATCAGGGACTGTAATATGATCTATAAGACCTACACCTTCGACCATCTGTTTAGTTTTTAACTCAATAAATTTATTTTTGCCAATATGCCCTAACCGTTGATGCCAAATTTGATAATTTGTTTGTGATGTTCCAAATGCATGTAAATTACTATTTATTAACGAATTATTAATGGTTAATTCAATGGAAATTAAATTGTTTAACGGTTTACCTTTTATTACCGTCTTACCACCTTTTGATATTGTCACCCCTGTTTCATTAAACAGTATCGTCATACCAGCATTTTGCATCTTTGACACAGAAAGCAAATTGTAGGGAACATCAGGACAGTACAGGACATCCTTTAAAGTGCCATTGACTCCCAAGTCACTTATAACTTCTAGATTCCCCTTCTTAATAGCTGTTATAAATTCGCAATTTTTCGCCACAGAAATATTCACAGGTGGGAACATGGTAGAAAAATTTTCAGCTAGGTCAGACCGGTTAATAATATGGTCTGAGGCACCAGAATCCAGAATAAATGTGATTTTATTTTTCGAATCTTTTAAACGCTTTTGAGCCCCCATCATAAATGCAAAATTTGAATTTTGGTTTGGATTTGATTCGTTTACCTGCACTGTTTGTACAGTTCTTTGCCTTTGATTTGATGGTGTTTTATATTCGTGTGTGTTTTTATAATAAAAACACTCCCTCTTCATATGTCCTTTTCTTCCACAATGGTGACATTTTTGGTTAAATTTAGCCTTTTGATTATTTTTAAAGTGGTGTTTACTAAATTTTGGGTTATTCTAGTAAGAGTTATGGGGACGCTTAAAAACGTTAAGTCGTTTAAAACGCTTCTCTTCGTTTGAATCAGGTTTTCTATCACTCATCAGGACTTTGTGGCTTGTATCACGACCTTCATTTAAAAGTTTGATTTCATGGTCAAGGAGTCGAGTTTTAACAAAGGCCAAGTTAAGGCTATTCTCGGACAGTGTCTCAATTGCTATTATTACACCATCGTAGGAGCTTGGAAGAGTTAGCAACAGATGTGAGACTCTGTCAGTTTCTTCCAGGTTGGCTCCTGCAGCCAATAACTCACCAACAAGCTCATCAAATATGGTGAAATGCTGAATAAGGGACATGTCACCCTTCAGTTTTAAGCTTAACAGCCTTTTTCTAAGCGCTAACTGCGAAGCCAAACTTTTACGCTCATAAATAGTGTCTAAGTTCTGCAAAATCTCCTTGGCAGTATTTTCTTCTTTTGCAAAACCCAGGAAAGAATCTGACAAATATTCCACTATTACACTTTTGGCAATACGCTCCAATCTAGTCCATTCATCGGTCAGCGGAACAGGAATTTCACTGTCGACGACTTTAATCGCGTCAAGCTCAGTTAAAATAGCTCTGATACGAAACTTCCACACACTATACTTTTCACCATCAAACGGTTTAATGTTTCTTTTTACACTTTTATTTTCCATTGTCACTACAAGTAAAAAGAACACCAAATACCAAACAAACAAAAGTCCCGAGAAAAGTCCTAAGTTTTTTTTAAAAAAAAAACGGCAAACTCAAGATATTTAATTTTTCGCGACGTGCACTGGGCCCATAACCTATTGATGATGTGGGGTAAATACAATACAAAAGGTTTCTGTTTTAATTAACTTTTATTTTCCAAGTGAGAAACACTTAGAAGGTACCCGCGCGATCTACTTATATCAACTAACCCACTATTCTCTCTCTTATATACAACTAACGCATAACTAACGTTCATAACGCTGATGCCTAATCAGCTCCTTTTATAAAACCAATTTTCAGTTCTTGTTCGATGTCACATAAATAAAATTAATATGTCTGGCGGCTTAACAGTTATGTATGGTCCATAGATTATACTTATTAGGGAATTGATTTTTGTTTATATTCCAACATTTGCTACGCACTGACTTGATTTTCTTTCTTCGAGCGGCTACTGGCGCCACGATCAAATAACAAGTGGGGGGGTTGGCGCTTTGCCGAATTCATTTGAGATTACAAGGGTAGACGCTGTTTTCTTTCTTTATTTGACAGACTGATTGTTCATAAGGCTGACGGGGACAAAAATACATTGACTTTAAAACGATTACAAACGTTTTCCATTACTAGTGAAAGTTGGCTCTATTGTAATCTCTTATATTGACAGCACTGCTGTACAGGCTCGAACTAAGGGATCGTCCGTCTAGGGTTGGACTAAGGGGTTTTAAAGAACGTGACATTTGCCGATTTAAATGTACAAATTGGGTTGTACCCGGGGTGAAATAAATCTATTTTGTGTTTAATTGTGGTTCTTTCATTCTACATACATACAGGGTGTTATCACCAAACTATACGGTGAAAAACGATAGTTCCTACACGTGTTGGGGTGTTTCCCCAACACTATCCATCTCCGTAAGTGAATACTAGAAGTATACATTTATTATATAATTTTCTCTTTAAGCTATTGATTATATCGGACGAAAATATGTGCTTCAGCTTTTTGGTCACTCATACTGAGATGTCCAATCCTATTTTTTTGTCCCAGGTACAAATAGCTCTCCACCTATTTAATTGTTGTGTTTCTGAAATTTCTATATTAATATTTATTTCTGTATGTGTTTATCTTATTATTTATTTTACTAATACCAGTTTTCGGTTCGCGGAAGACGCTTGAACCTTTTACTTTTTTCCTATGTTTGTTGTCCATTTGGATTATTTTTCTTGTTAGAGTTACTAATCATTGAAAAAACGTTTCAGCTTCTATTTTTGTTACGTTTTCGTGCTATCTAGGGCTTACCATCTTTTTTGTCAATATTAATTTATTTCTTTAAATTTTTGGATCTGGTTCCGATTATTTCTGTTCCAGTTTTCAATGTTTTATTTTCATACTTCTTTTCAAATAAATTTGATAATTTTCATCCATTGTATAAGATTTTGTTCATATCATATTTAATTTTATATTCTTCTCTTCTATTGCTAATCATATTTTCTGGGTTAATATTCCTCATTTTCTTGTTCATTTTCAAGTTTAGTTTTCTTCTGACCATTCGATGATCACTTCCCACATTTATTCTGTTGGACTGTGGACGTCGTATTCCATATAGGAATATATATCATCGTGTCAAACTATAGATTTAATATGCAATCAAGAAACTGTAATTTTCAAAAATAAAACGTAAGCAAAGCGATCAAGTTCAACAAAAGCCTACGTAAGCTATTATTATAAGATAAAAATTTACGCTAACGGCGAAGACAATGCGATCTTGATAGCGCATGGTACGTATTCTTTGTACAACTGCGAATGCGAACTTTGAGGCTTGGTCGAGTACAGGGCCGGCGTATCTCAAGAAACATACACATTTTTTAACTTAGTCCAATCGACCTTCAAATTAAATTAACCTTGAAATACACTTAAAATTAATATTTTAGATCCATCTTTTGATAATAGTAGTAGAGAACAACGTGCTGCGTACAAATACGTAGGGATAGACGACCCTGATGGAATGCAACACAGAAAAAAAAATAAGACTAAGCTAAAAATGAAATACTACCGATAGACTGGAAAAATCCTAAAAAGTGGACTAAACGCCAAGAACAAAATTTCCGCCATTTCATCTTTTACTGCACCAGTCATCCTGTACTTCGGCATAATTAAATGGACACGGGCGGTAAATGAAAACTGAATCGTCTAACCCGCAAATTACTCATAATGCATGGTGCACTTCATCCCAGGGCCGACACTAGCATGCTTTACATCCCAGAGGAGTGCCAAGCACAACACCAGCTACATCATTGCCAACTACCTAAAACTAAAACAAAAAGAAATACTTGGACA